>VYZV01022869.1:343-27896 GCA_013401275.1 Pandion haliaetus
CACATGCTTGCTGTGACTGATTTGTAGGGAGTGGATTAATTGATTGTAGCCTTGAACCTAACATTTTTCTAGTAGTTTAAGCAGTTTATAGCCACAGAAACAGAAATGACTGTGGATCAAAAGGAAGAAATGGAGTTTGGGGTTGATGGAGGGTCATCACATCCTACCTATTTCTCATTTACTGCAATCCACTTATTGATAGGATTCATCTTTGACTGTAGCTGTGGTGACTTTGTATGGAAGAGCAATCAGGCAATGTTTCTCCTGTTGTGAATCAAGCCTGTATGTACCCTGCTCTCAATGTTGTTATATAGAATTGTGAAGACACCTGCTGAAGAATTGAAATAAATGGTTCTTGGCTTAGTGATGGTTTATCAGGGAAGCTTAAATTGTGCTGTCTTGAGAGCAGGGGGACATGCTGTTAGTCACGGGGATAACTTAAAGGCTGAGAACTTGGTGACAGCTGTTCCCCTGATATTGCATTTCATTTAACAAAAATGTTACAATTTTTTTGTAAGGTCTGCTTATTTTGGTTTTCATTATACTTCTTTTCACTTTAAATGAATCCATATAGTTGCCATTGAAGAGATGGCAAATGAGGTTGGAACTAAGGACTCGAGTTTCTAAAAACTTTGTTATCCTCTGGAAGGAGGTGGGCTTTCAACCCTAAAGGTGAATAGAGCTTCCTGTAAAACTGCAGAAGTTGAAATGAACAGACTGTCCTTGGAAATATCTAGGTGTATTTGATAAGGCTAAATAAGAAAAACATTTTATGTTTCCTTAGCCAGCATGCCTAGTAGACTACTGTTAACAGTTCAGTTGAGCAGAAGTGAATGACATAAACTGCTGAAGTAAAATGGTAAGATTTTACATAACCCTGTTACTTCTGTTGTTACCTAAAGAACAACTGTTTCACACCGCAACAGTTTAAATGTTCTATGCTTTCACTAATAGGCTAATGTGTCAGAATAATTTTCAGGCTGTTGAAAATAAAACCTATTTAATCTTAGGAATAGAAAGACCTAAGCTGTTCTATTCACCAAAATATCATCACATGATATGTCTGAGGGAGAGGTGAATGACATTGTATATTAAGAACAAACCTGAGTTTGATGTGACCCTAACAATGAACTACTTGACATTGAAAGTTAGGTGGTGTAGAGCAATAAAGTTTTGCAGTGTGTTTGTGGTGTTGATTTTAGGTAATCTTTGAAGCTTTTTGCTAGCTATCTTAACATGAAATGGCTCTGCAGAGCTCTGCTGTTTATTCTGCTTTCTGATTGCCATCCCTTAGTGTGATCTGCAGCCTGTTTTCTGACTGGAAGTATCCTTCAATCTCTTGGAACACAAGCATTTCTGGCTACACTCATGTCGCAAGACAAGGAATATCTTAATGATTGGATCCTAATGATAGGTGGCAGATACAGCTGCTATTGCTAACACTGGCCAGTTAATGGTCCTATGTCTTTATTTTTTTTAGCATTGTGATAAAGTACGCTTAAAATGGTTGGATTACTCTTGCCAACATGCATACTTCCCAGAGGAACTAATTTTCTTCATACTAGCTTGGATTATCGTCTGCAGTGAAAGTAGTGGGCAAATGCTTTGTCTGCTGAAGTGATTATTAACAACTTGGAAAATATCACGGTGAGACAGTTCCTGGGTTAAAAATTAATAGAGTTACCAGCTGGATATCTGCCTGCCATAAACAAAGGTATTTGTAATTGCAGTGGTTTGGTTCATGGAAAGAAATTTCAGTTACCTGGGTAGCCTGAAAAGTTCCTAAAGTGCCATGTAGGATGAGTAGCATTTATGATGATGTAAAGACTGCCCTCCTGGATGTTCAAAGAAACCTTTGAACAATATTAATTTACAGTATGCTTGTCCCTACATATACCCTAGTAAGTGAACTAGTTGCCCTGATTTACTCTTGAGTCACTCCTCTCAGACTGTGTAGGGAAAGCGTGCATCTTTTTCTTGTTTTCACACAGCATCTATTTCGTTACTATTCCGTAGTAATGTGCCTTTCATCTATCAACACAGTTTGTAGTAACCTGTGCAAAATGTTTATGGCTTATCTGTTAAAATGTTTGGGAGCAAACATTTTGGATTTTGGGCACAATTTTTTTTGTAAATAAGTTATTTTCCCCACATTTTCCCCACTCCTCCTATACATTTGTTCATGCCTTGGTATTTCAATTTTGTGGCACTGTTTTGCAGGAAACCGGAACGATTTTTTTCCTGTGATCATTAAGGTGTTTTGCAAGTCCTTATTTTTAGCATGCTCCAGTTGCAGCTTTTGAAAATGAACTTGCAAAGGTCATGCTTGGATGCATTTCTTAGTAGATTTTGTTAGATTCCTAAATCGTTACCTGGCTGAGACTGCTCAGTAGTCTCAGCAACTGTTGAAAAGAGAAGTGTCTGTCAGGACCTTAAAATTGCAAGCTTGTGATATGCCATGTGAAAAGGTGAGGAGAGGGAAACATACAGTTAAATAAGTTATTTTCTGAACTTTCAAGGCATGTTCCAGAAACAATATTTTTCTCATTTCAAGGCAAAAACTAAACCCCAAAATGTTAAAAAACACTAAGCTTAAATTTGGGACTGCTTCTGTTCAAATATGAGTTTATCAGACATGCCCTTTTGTTTATGCAATATTTTTGAAATAGCAATGAGGTTTTGCTTAAAGGAATCTCCCTAGATAAGCATGTTTAGCACTCCAAAATTTTCAAAGCTAATTGAATCTATACCAATATGTAGTTTTTAAACGTTTCTATTTGTCCATTTGATACTTTGAAGCATTCATCTTCACTAAATAGCTTTGTGAGAACTTTGGAGCCTTCCACAGATGGGGGTCACACCCTTGGCTGAATGAAGAGAACTGTTAACTTCTTGTGTGGAAGTTCTTGGACAAAGGGGCTGCTGTGTGCTTTGGGCAATGAGTTTGATTTGCTTTAGGCCAGTATTGCCTCAAAGGCTTAGTATTAGCAGCCTGCTGTATTAATGAAGGGTAGAACTGACTTTTTTAGAGTTTTTGGTGTATTTAGTCTATTGAAGTCAAATTTGGATGGATATTTGGCTTTATTAATTAAACATTCTGTTTTGTGTGGTTTTGTCTTCAAGAGGATTGAGATTAGCACAGTCAAGAAATTTATAATTCTGCAATTGATGCATAGTTTAGATAATTTTCAGTTCTATTTTGTATCTGGTTACATTTCTTCTTGAGTCATTGCTAATGTACTTATGTAGGCATCGTCGGTTGGTACAGCATTTAGGATCGGAGTCCTGGTGCAAGGTAAGGTAATCCTGTTTTGTTGTCAAGCAGAATTTTTTTTTTGTTATGGATCTTTTGATTGCAACATCTGTGGAAGGTGTAAATAAGTGAAATAAAGTAAGTCATATCCCTGCTTTTCCACACTAAAAGTATACTACAAGATCTGAATTGAAAACCTTTCTATAAAACAGTTGGACAACCTGTTGGTAAATCTTCAACAGTGTGTGTAATATTTCAGAGAAGTGAGATTTCTTTTTCCTTGTGTAATTATTCTTATTTCTCAATAATTATTTTTTAATAACTTATATTTTCTCTAACAAATATTCAGACAAATCTCTGTGTAAGTGGCTACTAATGAACTTGCATGTTCTGTGCCAGCAGCAATACTTAAGTAATAATTCAGTATAGGTTAGTTAAGCATATGTGTGTACTGCTAAGGTTGTAAACCGTAGTGATGGATGCCCCCACTCTGACTGAAGGAGCAATGCTTTGGTTCAGGAGTCACCAACAAGCAGGCCTGACTGATACGAGCCCTGCTGCACTAACCATGACAACTATGCGAGGCCACATCTTCTCAGGGACCAAGAAGTCTAGGCCATGTCTTATCAGGAGATAAGACAGCCCAAGCTGGGACTAGACAAAACTAAAGCTGCCACAGCTGCCCATCTGCACAAACACCAAGGGGGTGGTTTGACTACCACGTATATCACTTTCGGCTATAAAAGTAGCCTGTACCCTCCCCAAGCCCATTTCATTCTCTTCTATGAGCGCTGCAAGGCAGTGATCTCCCGTTGAGCATGGACACCTGTCAGGCTTACTCCTTGAGGCTGAGACACCCTTTGCCTGGCATCTGATACCTACAGCGAGGTAAGCAGCTTTCTACTTTTGGCAAGTGTGTTTTATGCTAATGACATCTCTCTCTCACTACATATATACAGCTATAGCTTAATTATTAGAAATGTACTAAGTAATGGAGTGTTTGACCACCAACTAAATCATAATTTAAATCACAATTTAAATAATTGTCAAATCACTGTTTAATTACCATTCAATTATTGCTTAATCACCATTTGATTTCCATTCAATCATCAACTAATTATCATTTGATCATTGTTTGGTCATTAATCAAACACTTTTAGTTAACCCCGTAACAATGCTTTCTCTTAATAAATCCCCTGTGACAGGTATTAAGTCTCAATCCATGCACTTAGATTTCTTGGATGTTGTAGAGTAGAAAGGTCATTGCAAGTATTTGTTGTAGAAGAACTGGAAATCTACATGTGTGTGGCCTATAATGACACTGTATTATTGGGTTGGAATCCTTCACTCTGAAAGTGTTTCTAAACCTCCCAGATACTTTCTTGGTCTTTTAGAGGTAAACCTCCTCCATGTTTTATGGAGGACTGTTGTGAAAAGAGTAAAGTCAGCTCAGAGAGAGTATTGGATTATGATGGCAAACAGTTGTGAATAAAGCTAGTTTGAGTGCTCTGTAGTACTGGCTACCAGTAGTGCCAAGGCACTTGCAGCATTTAGCAGTGAAGGATCTGTTGGAGTGCTTTCCTCCACTTCTTGACAGTTGAACCTTCAGTCAATACTTAGACTTTGGTGGGACAGGGATTTCAGTAATTATTTTCAAAGTAATGAGAGTTGAAATTAAAATATTGTCTTAAATAACACGCTCTTACGGTGTTAATGATGGGACTGGGGATATTAGAGAACAGTTGTCTTCAGCCCTCAGGAAAAACATTCCTGTGTCAATTCCATTTGATAACTTAATTGGCCAATGTCTTTCAGATGTAGTTTTCTCTTGGTATGACTCCTTCAAGCAATATGTTAAAACAAGACAATGTTCATTGTTCAAGATATTTAGAATAACATACGTGTTTACTATAGCTAAGAATTTTGTTTCAGCCTGTAGAAAAGTTGCCAGAGCAGTGAGATGAAAAGTTGCCAGAGCAATGAGATGAAAACCAGCACAGATCACATGGGCCACATAGTGCCTCTGTTGCCTCAGGACTTTGCTATTTCAGACAATACTGAGCATTTACTGCTGTAAAATACATGAAAATTTGCAAAATTCGTGAGCTGGATTACTGCTTGTGGGCTTCTTGGCTTGTCCTCTGATGAGCTGGGCTCCACTCATATCAGCTCTGGTACTGAAATATGGTATTTTTTGTGACATGAAGTGTGAATTCATCTCTACTACATACAGGTTTTCCTGAATGATCAGCAATCTTGCTATGGTCCTACCTTTTGTAATTCTTCATACACTATCTTTCACCTCTGTCAGCTTCTCAGTGCCAGTGGGTGTACCTCCTGGGATACTGGTAGCAGTGGCAATGGCATCTATGAGATGTCGCTGTCTGCTTTGTTACCTGTTATCTCCAGCACTCCTTGGCACCTGGATAAAGGAGAATAGCCTTCCTCCACCAAAATCTGCTCTGAAATGATGCAAGGTACTGTTGCAAAGTATACCAACAGTCTCTTTGGACTCATCTTGGTGGAAAAAAATAATGCAAGAACAGCTGTGTGAAGTGTACCTCTAGTCCAATAACTTGTTTCCAGACGAATGTGTACCTCCTGTCACTAGAAAATGGCTTAACTCAAAGCCCATCATGAGGAATTCTGACTTGCTCATCTGTTTACTTTTGCACCAGGTAAGATGCAGGATCAGCCTACGCTCTTCTTTCACCAAATGCTCTTCTAACAACTAACATTTTGAGAACATTTCAGACTGGCTTTGTATGACACTGAAGAGAGGGAACCACCTCACAGTTTAGTCAGTATGTGAGTATATACAGAGCTTTCCAGTCTCATCTTCAAGGGCCTGATGTTTAAGTTATACTGGAAAATTTATATGTGCTGCATAAGCAGGGGTTCTGTTCCTGCTTTTGAATACATCAGGAAGCAAATGCAGTGTGGGAGGGGTGTATGGGATGTTAATTTGCTGGAGATGCATCTATTTAGATTTTTCCAGTTTTCTGGCAGTTAAATTGAGCAGAGCTGCAGTCTGGGGCCAAAATGAGATCCATGCAAATGCCTGCAGAACTTTCTTGTAAAGAGGTTCATCCTTCTATAGCTTTGACTTGTAGCTTATAGGTCTCTCAACACAAAGCTTACTGTCTAGATAAGACAGGACAAGACATTATTAATCTTTGCCCTGGCCAGGTTTCAATCTCCTCTTTGGCTATCTTTGGGGTCTCTCAAGGCCCAGCTTCTTCTGGGTGTGTTCTCTTTGTATATGGGTCACTTAAGAGACTTTAGCCCAGAAAGTCTCCTCCCTGCTCAGGCCAGGAGCAGCAGTGCTCTATTGCAGAGCCAGCCAGCAGCCACGCACTGCAAGGGAGGCTGTTAGCTGACAGTGAGGAGTAATTGGGGTAGGGTTAGTATTCAATGTGCCTCACTCCAGCTCATCAGATCTGACAACTTTCAAGCACCTGATATCTCTGGGAAAGTCTGGACTCTTCTTTAGTTTTCTCCACCTCCGGCTGGCTGCGGTCTTGACCCCATCAGCTTTTAATCATCTGGCTTCTCATTTCTTTTATCCAGTGGTAACTTCTATTACAAAAAGGGAATAATAATATTTTCTTTCTCTCCTTTTTTTTTCCTCCATCTTTTAAAATTTAATTTATGATCTCTGCAGAACTAGGATGCATTTTCTTTGTTTGAATAGTGCACATCGGGGAGGGACATGATACTTCCAGCTGGAGCCTCTTGCCTCCAAAAGGTAAGGAATGGTGCTGGATACCCATGGGCAAATAGCTTTAAGACTTGCACAGACGTGTATGAGTGCAGCCAGCCACTAGGTGTCAGCATTATTTTAAATATTAACAGCTGAGCTACCGATTGGCCATTCCTGCTTAAAACGCGCTGATGTGAAGCTGATTTCTGACATGAGACTTCGTAACCAGTACCAAGAGGCTACAGCCTTTTGTGTTTGTGAAACGCTCAGTGAAACCCATGTTTCTAGCAGTGTACCAGGGTGACTTTTCCTAATAATTTCCCACGTTAGACCTCATGAAAAAGATATGGACACATGCTAAAACAGCTAAGAACAAAGTGAGATTTAGTATTAAGACTTTTGAAGTTCAGTTGTGGTTGCATTCAAGCATGGATCAATCCATCCAAGAGGTGAAGGAGGCAGCTTCCTGCCAGCAAAAATGCTTTTTGCATCATGGAGCCCCTAAGCAAAGCTGATGAGCTTTTGTGTGCAGATTAGGGCTGCATCTAGGGGGGAAGTAGGCTAAACCAATTTAGTGGCTCACTGATGCAGAAAGGATACATTTCTATTCCTCTCTCCATTGCTTTTCAAGCGGCTAATTTGGCAGAAAAATAACTCAGCAGGAACAAGCAAGTAGTTTTCTTTTGAGAAGATGATCTCCCTCTAGACAGGTGAGTGCCTGTGTCAGCACCAATGGTGAGACGGTGCAGCTGAGGGCAGGAAGGAAGAAAGGCGGGGGGCAACTCTTACTGCCAAACACAAGTCATTAGGTTTTTCCTAATTTCTGCTTGCTGTCTTTGCCCAGGGGGCACAATATCTACCTGTCCTGTACAAGACTCGATTTCCATCCCCTTTTGCTCTTCATGGTTATTCCTTCCTGTTTCTGCCTTATCAAAGATGTTGGGTAGAGCTCTACAAGTGTCTTCTGCAGTTCTCTACTGTGCCAGTTTTCTTGTCCTCAAGAGAGGACTAAACCATTGTTTCACTGATCCATCTCTTCCCATTCACATCACTCTTAAACATTTCCTTTTTCTGTATTTCCCACAGTACGTGATTTGTAAAAGTGCAATTAACTCTTTCTGTATTTCTAGCCTTGCATCATTTCTTCATTATGTTTTTTCATGCAGTCATTGGATTTGTGTTGGCAGGTCTCTTTATCCATCTTGACATTAGGAGTTTGAGAGGACTTAAAAGTTGGCTGGAACAAATGGCAGAGGGCCTGCAACTGTAAATCCATTAGGACAAGGGGTCTCTGGCGAAGAACTGAATACAACATCAGTGTTTAACAACTAATAAAGAATAACATGATAGTAGCTCATCTCAGACTCTGCTTCATGTCAGCATTGAAACTACCTCTGCTGACTTGCAGAGGATGTATAAACTCCCATTCTCTTCCTTTTTGGTATATTGTTATGGTTCCCATGCTGCATAGTTACTACACAGTTCATCATTTTAAGTGGTTTATAACATTTTGGATTTTATGTTGGCTTTTGAATGCTTCTGCTAGGCAGATCTTTTGCTGAACTCCTATTTTATCTGTTACCATTATTCACTCAGGGTAAATCCCACTTGAGTTTCTGGAGGAAGGAAAGAAGTTAGCCCCTGTGGCTCGTGAATCCCTTTGTCTCAGATGTATCCAAGATGAAGAGGTTTTGAATTGTGGTTGAATCCTATACTCCCTGAAGCCCTTGTATGTTTTGCAAAATTGTTATGTTTGGTAGAATCCAGTAAATACCAGACGTATACTTTATTCTGAGTTGGGAATTTCATACCCTTCTGGAACAAAATACTTTATTTCCCACGTTTTGACTATATTATATTGGAGCCATGCATGTCACTCCACTTAAAATTGTGTCAGCATTCTCATTATAAGTTGTTTTTCAGAGGTTATAACTTGGACATGGAAATTTGCTTCCACTTAGAAACTTGGTTTCAGCCCAGAAGTAATTACAAAAAAATAAATAGAATTTTTTCCATATAATTTGTCTTGTTGTTTTGGGAGGGGAAGGGAGAAGAAAAAAAATTAGCACTGAAAAATGGCAAAGTGTGCATTATAATTTGTTCTACTTTGACCAATTAAATGATGGAAAAATGCAGAATTTGTTAATCTTGTTAAGCTGTATTAAATTACAATATCTTTTTTAGTTTTATGGGTTTGTTAGGTGGAAAGATGGAGAGAAATAGATCTGAATATGTATCACAAGATGCATGTAATTCCTACTGCTATGGGTCTGCACATAGAATCCCTTCAGCATTTTTCAGAAACTGGGAGGATTGGACATGTTGAGAGTCCCCACCCCTACTCTGAACTTCAAGTCCCATCTACTTGAAAGTGCCTCAGCCACTGAGTTTACTACACCTCTTATGTGTCTCAGAAGTCACAATACATGTACCTTTCTCTGGGGTGCAGGAAGATATGTAGAACCACGGTACGGTATAACTAAGGAACTCCATTTTTTTTGTGGTAGGTACCTGTGGACCGGCTGCCTGGGAGGAGCAGAGGGACAGAAGGGAGTTGGGATGCCCCATGTGCGGCATCTCTCTGAGTGAACTGTAGCCAGGAGATACTGTTTGTAGGGCTTCAAAGTACATCTATTTTATTAGTGATAACAAACAACTAACTTACTGAAGTTCCAGTGATTCTTTGGTTTTGGAGGATCAAAGATAGGAAAAAAAGAGCAAAAGGATTATTTTGTTGTTTGGATTTGTTGAAAAAGACCTGCAACAGTCCAGCTAAACCAATGTACCTCTTGCCATGTACACTTAGAGAAAGCTTCAGGAAGAAGGCTGGTTATAAAATACGATGGGGAAGCCAGATGAATATTTCCTATGACAGACATGGGAAGGCATATTTCTTTAATAAATCTACTGCTAAAGTTATTATTACTATAAGAGGGGAATCTAGGAGCAAACTTTAACTGCCTATTAAGTTAATCAGGATTATATCAAAGATGCATTTCAGCAAGCAAGTATTCTGTGTAGTTAAGAGTTTCAGCAATCATACTAAACTGACCAACAGAGACTTTAAGCTGAAAAAAGATGGCTATCTTGTTACAGTGAAATGTGAGAAAATAAAGCAGGCTCTCCTCACATTTAAAACCAATGATTGTAGAGTGTTTTATGCTTTCCTGCTTGTATAGAATTTAGGGAGATAAAGGGAGACTTCACATTCAGTGTGAGGTCTCAGACAATATTGGGTCCTTCTTTCTAGTTTTCTAAACATAAGGAAGTGCAGAAAAGAATATCTTCTAAAATTGCCAATCCGAAAAACACATCATCAAAAAATAGGATTAAGTTAAGCCTCATCCTGAAGGAAAATCAGACAACATCTGTGAAACAAAAAGCTGCAGGTTCAGGAATGTGAGTAATAGTGGATGGAGCTGGAGAAAACAGTGTGGAAACATGCCTGTGTTTTCACCCCATGGAGTTCTGGATTTGCTGTGCACACTCAGGTAATTTGTTATGCCAAGGTAGTTTCTTTGGATTGAAGAAAGATCTGGGATTAACTGGTAAATACCTCATGAGTGTCCCAGTCCAGTAAATGCATTGGCAAATAATTCTGTACAGCAGGACCAGCCACCGAAGTTTGCAGGGTCTCAATAAAGAAGAGGTTAGGAACTGAGATCAGAGGGAGGGTCAGTTATGTGGCTTCCCTCCTGATGACAAGAGGCTTTATTTGTGACTTGTCCAGTGCTAGGCCCCCCAGTATGAGGGGAGATGGACTTACTGAAGTGAGTCTAACGAAGGGCCACAAAGATGATGAAGGGATTGGAGCATCTGTCCTGCGAGGAGACACTGAGAGGTCTGGGTCTGCTCAGCCTGGAGCAGAGAAGGCTTGAGGTGGGATTATCCTTGTGTATATTGAAGGGAAGTGAAGATGACAGAGCCAGCCTCCTCTTACAGAAAGGACAAGAGGCAATGGACACAAACTTGAAATACTGGCAATTTTATTTAAACTTATGAAAACTCTTTTTATTCCAAGGGTGAGCCACCACTGAAATAGGTTCTCCAGAGAGTTTGTGGAGTCTTCATCCTTGGAGAGACTCAAAACCCAGCTGGGCATGACCCTGGCCAACCTGCTGTATTTGCCTCCTTTGAGGAAGCGGAACTAGATGATCTCCAGATGTCACTTCCAACCGCATCATTTCTGTGAAACATCAGCTCATTGAGAAGTAGATCACAGAGCTGGGGCCAGACAAGCCCCTTACAAAAGGATGAACAAATAGAAACTTCTACTAAATATTTAGTTTCCAGCAACAGTTTTTTTGAATCAGGACAACAAACCAGCCTGACTCTTACCATCACAGCAGCAAAGGGGGTGAAATCCAGGCTCAGAAACCATGCACAGTCAAGGATCCTCAGTGTCATGTGGTCAGTACTTTTGCAAGTTTGGCCTTGAAAAAAAATGTTCAAAACGAAGTCTATTATACCAGGCTCAAAAGGACAGTTTTGCTGGTTACACTACAAAGAATTTTTCTTTAGAAATGCATTTTATAGAGCTTATTACAGACAATTTTTTTAAAGTTTAAAACAAATCTGTAAGAAGTTTATTCTAGAATAGAATTTGACCATAAACATATGACTCCCTGAAGAGTCAAATCCTTGTTTGGGGAATCAGATGTCATGGATCTGTTCTAGTTCATGAAAATGTCGGCTATGATTCAGGCCTGGCTTTGTTCATGAGAGAAGGTTATGATGAGTTGAGGCTGATCCTAAGCTGATCTGCTGGGGAGCAGACTGAGCTTTTATGGGGGTAAAGAGGTGGCTGGTAATGAGGACAAGAAAAAAATAGTGAGTGAAGCATCTTGCTTTCTGAGTAAAAAAATGGGGAGCATGAAAGTCTAAACTTCAGTGTGGAGCAATTTGGGATATAAGTCTTGACTGATTGACTGAGCTGAAGAGGAGGGATGTCTTAGGGGGAGAGATAACTAAGGCCCAGCTGCAGGGAGGAGAGGAGACAGAGTTGAAAATGCACTTAAGTGCAGTCTCTTAGGCTTTGATTTTGCAAACTGATCTGTTCAGGCAAACCTTTAACACCCACGCAAAGCCCTGTTGAGGATAATGGGAGTTTGTGCAGGTTCACGTGCATCAGCTTGCAGGAATGGGGCCCCGAGTCCTCAGGAGGAGTTTACACCAAGTGCAAGTAACAAGAAATAGTTGGAAATGGCATATCTCAACAGTTCCTGATTTTGAACCAGAAATTGAGAATGAGCATTGGTCTTATGGAGCATCCAGGAAGATAGTTACGTTTATGTTGTTGTGCTGTCAGTGCTTCTGTTATAATCCCCAGTGGAATTTACATTTGGTATAGTTCCCCCCACCCCAGATACCTTTCAGGCTAGAATTTGGCATATGAGTGTTCAGCCTGGGAGACTGATGTCTTCTGAATTGTGAGTGCAATTGGTTTAGACACTTGGCTTTGCAGGGAATCTGGAAGGGAAAAAATACCAGCTGGTTTCTCATTTGCTTTACAAAATAATATTTTAAGCTAGAAAAGCTGGGTGATGTGGAGAATGTTGATAAGGTTTGTCATTAAGCTAAACTAGATTATTTCTTGCCACAGATCCTGTCAGGACATTTGTGACTTATTTTAGAAATGGTGTGGACTTCATTACTTTGCAAGCCCTATGCTATGTATTTGAACCTCACTGACAATTTCTAACCAGTAATTTCAATTAGAGGACCTTTATACACTACATTTTACAGTTATTGCTTTACCTAGCAGAGCCTGGCTGTTCTGAATGCCCCATTAGGCCCAACTGTAAATGCCTAACGTGACAAGGTGATGACTGAGAGATCTTTATTACAATTTGATTGCTCCAAGGGCAAGGTTAGTATTTGAGTATCATCATCTTTGACAGCATAACTCAGCTCCAGGTAGGCAATCTAATCCGAAAGGATTTGCAGGGGACAGCTGTTCCACTGGCTGTTTTTTGATTGGAGCTTTCCCAGAGTTTCTATGCAAGATTCTCTAACCTTACATTTTAGCTAAAATTCATCTTGTCTGTGCCTAGGAGCATAAAAATTCTTTCAATATTGGTACATTTAGTGCAAGTCCATAATTAGGAGTGATGAATTTTTTTTTGTGTGCTATTAGAAAAAATATTTCAAAGACTTAATGAGATCTTAAATATTTACCTTTCAAACCTTATCTACTCTCTGTCTGGGTTTCATCCTGGATATATGTTTACTGTAAGGAACGGAAATTCCTGCCTATTTCTTTTGCCACAAACCAAGCAGTTCAGTAGTTTAATTTAAAAGCAGATGCTCTTGGACATCTAGATAGATCCATGGTGTTGCTGCATCTGTGTGAGGCCCCAGCAAAGGCTGGGACTCACCAGTCTGTGGGGAGATTGCTGAGGAGATTTACAATTAAATTTAGGAAATCTAGAAGGTGGATAAGTGAAATGGAGGACTGCTGTTCTTACAAGTCCTACAACACAAGAACTATGTGGCATTGGGTGAAGCTAGCTGGAGAGAGTTTTAAGACTGGAAAAGTAAAGCCCTTTGGGAGCCTCCTGACACAGGGAATGGTCGAGGCAAGTTCAAAAGGATGTGACAAAGGCATGTGCATAAAGGGAATCTGAAAAAATCAAGGAGGAATGTACTCACTAACTTCCCTGGTTCTGGATGCTGGGGAAGGATTGGGGAACAGACAGCAGAATGTAGTGCACTTATGAGGCCATGCCCTGAACTGTATCTCCTTTACCACTGCTAGATATATAATACTGGACTAAATGGACCATTGGTCTGACTCAAGAGGGCAGTTTTATAGCAGAATCAGGGCTGTTACAGATCCTGTCTCATATCTTCACTCATTAATAAAGCAGAGAGGCACGGTCCTCATGTGTAAGAATCATAGAATCATTCAGGTTGGAAAAGAGCCTTAAGATCAAGTCCAACCACAAACCTAACACTGCCAAGTCCACCTCTAAACCATGTCCCTAAGTGCCACATCCATACTTCTTTTAAATACCTCCAGGGATGGTGACCCCACCACTCCCCTTGGCAGCCTGTTCGAATGCTTGAAAACCCTTTTGGTGAAAAAATTTTTCCTAATTTCCAGTCTAAACCTCCCCTGCTGCAACTTGAGGCCATTTCCTCTCATCCTATCACTAATTACTTGATAGAAGAGACCAGCACCCACCTCACTACAACCTCCTTTCAGGTAGTTGTAGAGAGCGATAAGGCCTCCCCTCAGCCTTCTTTTCTCCAGGCTAAACAACCCCAGTTCCCTCAGCCGCTCCTCAGAAGACTTGTGCTCCAGGCCCCTCACCAGCTTTGTTGCTCTTTTTCTGATAACTGGCAGGTCAGACCTCTGCAGTGACAGAACTGAAGTGCAGTTTCCTTTTGAGTGGCTGTGAAAGCAAATGAACTCCCAGGACAGTATATAGCACCAGAAATGTGGCTTATTGCATTAGTTTCTAGTTTTGTAAGATGTAGATACATGTTTGGCAAAGCTGATGCAAAACTTTCCAAATGTGATTCTGTTGTGGTCAGTGTGATGGCAACAGAGATTAATTTGGCCCTGGGTATTTTTTTGTAGCTTATTGAAATATAATTCTAAAATATCTTCTTTCAGCTTTTAATAATATTTATTTTTGGAAGATCTGCAACTTAAGCAATGTATGACTGATTGCATATAAACCTGTGGTAGCTAGAGAGCAATGTCTTAATTCATTCTTAAACAAATCTTATCAAACAAGCATCAAAATCTATCCTAAACATGTAGATGGAATAATGTTTAGGTGCATATTTGGCTTTCTGTGGCTTTGCTTAAAGCCAGTTTCAGGTTTAATCTCTTTTCATTTGTCTGAGTGTGTCTTTGACTCTTTTCAGTCTGCTTCCTGTGCAGAGCTGACCGCAGATCCTGTGGCATTTGATCACTGCTCATTTGTATGATTTTTCTTCGATGTTTTCTCCATGACTTTATTAGCTGTGCAATTATCTGATCTGTGTGGATCTTTTGTGTCCATTTCTACTATTGAGTATAGAGCAATTACTCCCCCTTTTCAGTTATACAAGGTACCTAATTAAATAACCTGGGTCTTCGACTGCCACAGTAAAAAGTAGGGATTTAAGTATAAAGTTCTGTGTCTAATCTGTTATGATTTTTGTGGTGCAGCTTGTAATCCTACAGACTACATTTACATTGCTATTAGTGCAATTTACTGACATAGCCAGGAAAACAAAAGAAAAAAATATTTTCTTGTGAAGGAAAGGAACGGAAGAATGCCTTTTGGGGTATAATGGGTGGGAAATTGCCATGGTCTCTTGGAGAAACCGAATCTATTCTGGGTTTTCACATGTATCATAGAAGTCCCTGTATTTCTTGCTGCATTGAAGCTGGAGGACACAGAAATATTTCCTAGTCATGACCTAGAGTTGAATCAAAGCTGCTGTAGGGTGGTGCCCAAACCCCTCTGCTTTTGGGAGAGGGAAAGGTCATGTGGGCATCCTAAGGGGGCAGACCTCAGGGCATAACCAGTGTACACCCACTGCTCCCCCCAAATGCGCCCAGTGCTGCGGGATTGCTTGTGTGAGATGGGGAGGGTCACAACTCTCTCCCAGGCTTTTTAAGTATGACTTTTGTTTACCTTAAAATCTGTGGGACAAGGATGCTCTCTGACTTACTTGGTGGTTTACAGTCAGTGTTAATTTTCTGTAAGGCAAAGATGGAGGGTTGTAAGATAAAAAGAGGAAGGGTAGCTTCCCTTGTGGAGCAAAAGCTGAGTGTGCTTAGGATAGGAGATCTGTCACAAGGATATGCAGTCAGTTGGGGGTGCTTTGTATCCAAGCATGACAGCAAAGTCATAATTCTGCAGGGCACAGGCCAATCCATAAAAGAGAGCAGGGAGGAGGCAGCTTTCCTTGCAGTAAGGTGTCCTGTATTGCCTCCATCAAAGAGGTGTTCGAAGCAGCTGGTATTTGAAACAAGACATTGAATTAGAGGTCAACAGGCTGATCCAGGGTGGGAACTTCCTGGCACCAGAAACTAACACTAACTGCAAGCCTGTCCAAGCTGAAAGGAAGGCAAAGAATAATTATGTGGTTAGAAGGAAATAATATATTTTGCCTGATTTCTGATTCTGGAATAAGTAATTGCATTAATAAAAGTGATAAGGAGGCCTTGTGACATTTTTAAAAATGATTGATGTTTTTTCAGGAAATGCAGACTTAGTGTGACAATGGCACAGTCAGTTCTCCTCTTCCACATTTATATGTTACTGAACATACAGTATGTGACCTTTCATCACAATATCACATAGCGTAAGCATGACAGAGTGCAGACAAGGCTGCCCATAGGGGAAATAAACTTAGAAAAAGTCTTTCTTCCAAGACGTAGTTGAGATCTCTTTTCGACCTTTTCAGCCCTTCTGACAACTGTTCTTCTGCCTCTGTTTCCCATGGGAGGTACAATTTGCCAACATGTTTCAGTCTTAAGTTTGCTGGGGAAGAGAACTGCTTTTTTAGCTATAAAGGTACTTTTCTCAAATGCTGAACTTGAAGAAAAGGGAAAAAGAAAAGGAATTTAATCTAAATGGTAGTATCTTCATTATCTCCTAATAATTCAAATGATTTTCTCTTCTTCCCTGAAATTAATCAAACTGAAGGTGAAACCTCTTCTTCCAGCACCATTTTATTTATATTCCTACATTTCTTAATTAATGTTGACCATCAGTCTTCAAATGCAGAGTCAAACACTGAAGAGTATTAAATGGCAAAAATCCTGTTGACTTCAATCTTACTGACTTGGTCAGGCCATAATCTTTACTGGCAAGATACCCAGGAGTAGTTGCATCTGCCCTTTGACACAACTGAAAATTTAAGCACTAAGCTATGTTCAGTGTGTTTCAGTGTATACTTTTGAGGGAGCACAGAGAGAATATAATTCTCTGACTATAAATAAATTTAATAGGTATAAAGTGCATTACTCAAGCTAAGCAATGTTTAGCATATTCTCATTCCTTTTTTTGACTAGTATAATGTATCAGCTGCAAATGTCTTTCTTGGGCTCTTCCTCAACTCTGTTCTAAGGAGCTTTACTGGCTGCTTTTCTTCACTTCTGTTTCTCATACATTCAGGAAACTGCATTTCTGTGTATGCTGTGCATAGCTCTCTGTCTCCTTCCTTCTGGCAAATTATTTCACCTCATCACAGGGTTCCTGCCCTCACCTTTTCTTGCCGTCTCTTGCACTATCTTCGATTTGTATCTTGATCTCTCATTCTTTCCTTTTCTTAGCTCACTGCATCTGGTGTGACACATACTCTCACTCATCTTCTTCATCTTTTCTACATTCTCTGACCTTGTCTCTGCCTGTTTGGGAGTGCTGGTCCCCAAGCATTGTGCCTGCGGTTGCAGGATCAATAGTGGGCTCCCAGGCTGCATGGGTGACCCAGAAATCCTATGCACAAACAAGAAAAGGATGATGGGTTAAGATTAGCTTCAGCTGATCTAAATCTATACAGTTAAAAATGAATCTTTTTTTTTATTTTGGGGGATGGGGTGGGTAGTATTCAGATTATTTCAGTGTGTATCTGCCTGTCTATATAGCTGTGGAGGCTTAACCCAGCTGAGGAAAGAGCAGGAACGTGGACCAGTACATGGGGTGGAGAGTGAGATCATCGCTTCTGGTAATGGTTTAGGCATAGTTTGGCCTTATCTGATCATGAAACCACATCCTGAAGTTCAACCAGTTTACGGAATATGAAGGAGGGGTAAAATCTGTCTTTGTCATAGTATATTTTGAATAGCTAAAGGAATAAAAGCCCTTTGGAGGAACATGGTAACCTGGAAAGTGAAGTCTTTTGACTGTTTATATCTGACTGAAGTTCTGTTGTCCCCACAGAAATGTGCGTGTGGACATCTCACAATCTTTTATCATGTATTTATGCTTGTGACATACAAAAAGGCAGAGAAATAATAGTGTGCTTTCTTTTACTCCCTCTTCTGCACAGTTGGTAACTGACCTCCAGCACACCTTAGATGTGTGGGAACCCGCTCATGGACTCAAGTGGGGATGAGAAAGAAAAAACTGTTCTTTCAGGCAGATTACTTTGGTGTAATAACTAGTCACATAACACCATTTACCCTGTTTTAAAAGCATGGTCTTAGGTCAATGAGATATTTCACAGAGGCTAAAATGCTAATCTTCAACTCCGTCAACACAGGACCTTAAGGAACTTTTACCCAAATTGCTCTGGCACTTGCTGGGAAACCAGCATCCAATTCACTGTCTGGTTTGGAAATGACACTCTTATTTGCTATTACATTCAGTAAAGTAACTGATTCATGTATGATTAGTTTTCTTTTTCACCTGCTAGATGTGTGCTACTTAAATATGGTTTCTTTGCAAACATGGATCAGGAATAGTCTTTGGTAGCTTTTTATTAATATCTAGAGTTTGTATCCCAGTGAAAGGATTTATCCTTCTACTTATTGTTCTGCAAAGAAAGGCAATTATGTTTCTTAGTTTTTTCCAAAGTAAAAATTGATGTGACCAGAGTGCTGTTCCCATTGCTAAAAATAAGACTCCAATTGCTTGATTTCCTGCTGATGCTCATAATAATATTCCTTCAAATAAATCAGCAAACTCGGCATACAGGACTGCTGCATTGAATTCTGACTTAAATCCCACCACTCATACTCAATTCCTCACCACCTTAAATGACTCAAACACTGCATTGCTTCAACGGCAACTCAGCAATCAGAGATGTTTGTTCATCTTCTGGCAACAAGTGTTGTTACTTACTTTGAAAATAGGTCCTATTTCAGCCTATTGTTTTACATAAACAAAGAAACCAATGATCTGCTGCAGTTCCAGGGGGAAAGGCCAAAGTCAGTGTCTGATCAGCTATTCCGGTCAAACTGTCTTGAAACAAGAACTTGTTTTCTCAGTTGCAGCAGTTTTTAATCTAATTTTAATGTAATCTTTATGGGCTACATGAACCTTCAGGAGTCAGTGACTGATGGTGTCTCACGTGGGTTACTTTATTTTTTCTGGACTTCAGTGCCGCTTTGGGCACAGTAAACCAGGCTCTTTGGAATAGTGTCTGCAAGGGTACAAAGTTGTCTGAAATGCTGCTCAAGTGGCTTTCAGCTTACTTTTGCCAAGGTTACACTGAACTTTAACTGTGTCCAGACTATGTTAGGTTTTTTCCCAGCTGATAACACTCAAGATGGATATTTATTTTGGAATCTGAGACCTAATCAGAAGTTAAATTTATGCAAAAACCTTTCTTTGGTTCATGTTTATATGATAAAATTTTATGCTTTCTGAAATAATGGCTGTATTGTGCCTGTCTGTGATGTGGAGATAATAAGCTACATGGCATGTGTCTCATTGCTTAGAGAATACTAGTGCTGGAAAACACAACAGAGTAACTCTTCACTGATCGGGGACAGAAAGCTGTTTTTCTTTTGTAATGCCTTTCATACTCTACCACACTGCCTTCAGAACATGGTTTTATTCTAGCTATTTAATATATATTTCTGAGAGACTGTATCTCTTTGATCTCTTGACACTGTGCTTGCTCTAACTTTCAGGCCCAGCATATGAACTATCTATGAACCTGCAACAAAATGTACATTGTTCCCATATACATGCTAACACTGTTAAGACACCAAAATCATCATTAGACCATAGTTACTGTCATTGAAATACTAAGTAATCTGAGTTGTCAGAAGAATGTATTTACTGAACTTACTTCAGACTCACATCACTGTTGCTGAGAGCATCTTGGCTCTCCTTAATCTGTAGCATTGCCCTGTAGAGGGGACTAGAGCTAATGCATTGGAATTGCATTGCATTCACACGTAAGAAACCCAGACAGGTTTAATTTCCAAGCTTCTTCCTTTTATTTCTGAGCCCAGGCTTCCGGATCTTTCCTCATTCTCTTTCTTGGGAAACCAGGCTCTCAAGATTGTGTTTGGCCCAGAGAACACAGATGCACTTTTGAACTCTGACGTGCAGGAGTGTGCCTCAGTCACATCTGAACTCTGCACTGATGTGAGACACAAAGTTTGTGGCCAAAACCCGGATGCTCCAGCCAGATCTTCAGGTTCAGTGACCAAGAAACCGAAAAACTAAGCCATGCTTCAATGCACCCTCTTCTACCCACTCCTGCACAGGCTACCACACTTGCCTGGAGAGGAACAGGTAAGTTAGATCAGGTTAGCAATGTGTGCACAGCAATCCTGGCTAATGGTAGCCCACCGGTCTGCCAGCTGCAGGGGCACAGTGAAAGCACTGCCAACTACTGTCACAAGCTTGCACACACCCTTGCAGGCGTACTGACACATGGTAGAGATTTTATTATACTATTATGGTGTCTTCAGTAACTTTTTAATTCCCTTTTAAGTTGTACTGTATATCACATCTGTTCCACAATAGCTGTTTCTGTGGAGGCAGCAGTGTGCAAACCATGCCCGACAGTGTCATATGGGCACATCAAGATCAATGAATTAGTCTGTGATGGAAGCAGGGATCACTTCTGTCTTAATATATCAACTTGGGCATGTCTATGCTTGAAATTCAGCAGGAACGCAGCCTGTACAAATACACAGGTGAGGGTAAGAGGGGGAAGAGCAGGGCCGAGCTGCAACTGCACTTGATGCAGCAGTGACATTGTGCCCTGAGCAGGGAAGGCTGCCCCGTGGTGGTGGCTGTAATCCCAGAGCATGCTGACATGTAGAGACTGTGGCCTTGAAATCCCCCAACACCTCTAAACCATGCAAATAAATTTCACAGTTGAGATTGTGTGTGCAGTGTTCAGCTTCCCTTCCCTTCCCTTCCCTAGCAGTTGACAAAACATCTTTTTGGTGGGACACTTTCCCATAGGAAAGGTCAGGTAGTTCAACAGCTCTCCGACCAACTCCTTCTGCTGTTCCCCCTTCAGTGCTTCCTCCCAGCGAGGAGGAGGAAGGAGGAAGTGCCGAAGAAGCAGAGATGAAGGAATGGTATTTGGGAGGAGAATGCAGAAGCACAAGAAGCTTGCCTGGAAATCTGAAGCTTCACAGATCTTCCCTCTGCCCTGTCTTTCAGTGTGCCAGGCAGTTCCCACCATGTACCCTGTTTGTAAGCAGCTGAAGGGTTTTCTGAAAGAGGAGGCACAGCCTGGATTGAGTCACATTAGGGAAAGTCAATTTTAGGGGTGGGGTGAGGCATCTGCTTCTCCCCCAGATTTATGGCTGCAGTGGAAGATCATGTCAACCCTCGCTCTGCATGTGTGTCTCCAGCTGCTTCTCCATTGTTATTTCCAAGTGACAACTACTTTAATCTGTCTCCTAATGCAGTGTGCATGTTGGGGCTCCTCCAGGTGTGTGCCAACTCTGTGAGATGTCCGCTGGCCACGAAGGACCCACTGCCTGCAGACCTAAACATGTTTGATTAAGAAGGACCTGCCAAAAAGTATACTGTTATGTATTGTTGTAGTGTTTATGTTCTATTTTTTTTTCAAGAGTTCCTGCCAAATAACAAGATAGTGGTAGATAGCATATGCAATGTGTTTATTACTGATGTGAAGGGGGCCAAACAGATGGATTGCTGAG
Source organism: Pandion haliaetus (assembly GCA_013401275.1). NCBI lineage: Eukaryota > Metazoa > Chordata > Aves > Accipitriformes > Pandionidae > Pandion > Pandion haliaetus. The sequence goes on from VYZV01022869.1 coordinate 21,890, forward strand.
TCCCAAGTTCTGGCTACAGCACAGGTTGTGGAGGGGGAGGTTGTTACTTAGCTACAACTGAAGATGGGAGCCTTACAGATGGTTCCTTTGTCCTGGTATCTCCCTCAGCCCAAACTTGGTTAGAGTGTGAATTTTACTGCAATGAGGACATTGCACTAGCACAACTCTTATGTATCTGTTTATAATTACAGCTGCCTGCAATTTTGGATTAATGCAGTGCTCACCACCCTGTGAAGGTTACATCACTGTCCTATAACTTGCCAGCTAAAGCAGTTAAACTCACAGTGAAAACCAGCCTCTGGTGAACCATTTACTCAGTTCTGCTGCAGTGTAATTGTTTGCTACAATACGATTAATCATCACCTGAGCAAGATGCCTTTGCCCTTTGTTAGTTTTTCAAGCCCCAGAGCTCCGTCATGCACTTATTGCACTGGAGGGCTACCAGCACAGCTCACGCGGCTCAGTGGCCAACTTGGACTTGTGTGAAGGAGGTCAGACCCAGACTCTGAGCGCCTTGTAACTCAGGCCATCTTTGAAGACATATCCAGAGAAAGCCACCATGTCCTCTGAAAGACCATTTAGTAGCAATCCCATGGCAGAGCACTTGCTACTCATTTTTGCAGTTAATGAAAGGGCTACAGCTCCTTAGATATTTTGATAAATTTGCCACTCTCTACACAGTTCATCTAAGTTTTTAATTACCCTTCACTTTGTAATACTATTTCCACTTCAGTTTGTCTGCCACTTTACGTTAATGCTCACTCCTACCACCCAAGTAAGGGTTTAGCCAAGGCTGAGTGTCGGCACTCCAGGACAACCCAGGTGGAGGGCAGGCTGAAGTTAAGCATGCTGCTGAATCCCTTCACTATGTGTACCTCTGTCATGCAGCAAAGAACAAATAAGAGGAGGGAATTTGGGAAAGCCACAGAATTCAATGAGCTGTTAAGACTCTGTCAACAAAATATGACAAAAATGCATTGTGCAAAGCAAAAGTCTTTTTCTTACAGCCTGTGCCAAATGGTTAGTACACAGATACAAGAAAGCAAAGCTGAGATTTAGGAGATGATAGTCCATTGCCCTGAATTTTGTGCAGCAGTTAAAATCTTAACTTAGCTTTAAATGTTCACTATAATGTAATGTTCACTATAATGTACTGTAAAACCCTGGAGAATAGTTCTGCTCTTGTTGTTTGGGAGATTAAATAATAAATAAACTAATCTATCTGGATCCATCTAAGGTTGCTCAATAATCTGCAGGAGGTGCTTAGTGTTTCAAAAGATGAAGCCAGAGTTAGGCTTTTAAGTGTCCTTAAAAATAAAAGCTGATTATTTGGGCAGTGTTGGGGCTCAGCATCACTGGAAGTCAGAGTCATACTAGCAGGAACTTCGAATTTATGTGTGTATTTATATACTGTCACACACAGAGACATGTATTTGGGCCAGGCCTGGCCGAGTAGAGAATACTGAGCTGTATAACCAGGACATTATAATGTTATAACCTGCTGATTTCCCTCTGTCTGGCACAGGAGACAACGGCTCCTCTGTGCTTACTGATGTCTTTTTGGAGGCTACCTTCCCATTGATAACACCAGTTTTCCTCCTGGGTGAGTGGTCTCTGAACCAAGCAGCACTCTTGTCAGCTGTGCATGACTGCTGGAGAATGAGTCTTCGTGCTGGCTCGCAGGCATAGGCTCTTTTTCTCCAGCAAGAGAGGGCATTTCAGAGGAAATGACTATACATAGCATAGGACAAAATATTTTTCCCATTGTGCTGGAATGTATCTAGAGCAGGGAAACTACACTTAGGATATGAAAAAAGGGGAAATAACAACATGAGGCGGTCTGCAGTGCAGTAAGGGAAACAAAAAACACCAGGAGAGGCATCCTGAAGTATGCTTCCTGCATGTATTGAATGCTTTAAAACATGATGCTTTTCCTTTCAAAAACAGTGAACATACTGGCATTACAAGCCCTTATTTTTTTGAGTCAAGTGATACATTCCAGTCTTCGTAGGACACTTTGCTTTAGCTGAGATGGCATTTGGCTGTGGTTACTATGACAAACAGAGAAGAATTGGCATGTGGCATGCTTGGATGAATATTCAAACAAGTTTTGTGAGAAAAATATCTATAAAAATGAATCAGGTACTGCCTTGCCATCTCTTGCATGCTCAGTGGTCCATGGTACTGAAAATAAACAATATTTATAAGCATTTCATGGGTCTTTATAAAAACACACTGCATTTTACTTTGTAACTTTATAGGGTGTTTTTCAGCTTGTGTTCTGTTACAAAAAAAGCTTTCTTTATTAATTATTTATTTTCTTTAGTGTGGAAAATGGCTTCAGGCTCACCAAAGATGAGAACACAATACAATATTTGATTAATATTCTGTATTATTGTATCTTGTTTCTCCAAGATGAAAAATATACTGTTATTCCCAGAACTTGGTTAGAATAGCAAACCAGTCTCTGCAGGTTAACCCTGAATCAAGCATCTTCTTTCATATGCCCAGTCATCGGTCAAAAGGAGGGGACAAAAACAGGACACACAGTGGGGCAGATGGCATTAATGAGGTTTCTAAGGACAACTCATTATTCTATTTTTCTTAGTAATAATATTTTTATTTCTTTATGTCTAGAGGACTCAAGCTAGACGGTGGGCTGAGGGCACAGTAGGCACATTCCTTACATGAAACAAAAGACAGTCCCTGTCTGAAGAATTTTGGACTGAGTAAAGGAGAAAACATGCAGGGAAGAAGAGTTAAGGATACAGAAAAAGACATAGAGGTCTGAAACAAGTTGACCATAAGTACCTAAGAACAACATTCTTAGCTTTTTTGCATGTGTTTTGTGAAATTATCTCTGAATATTTTAATAATGAAGTAGTGATCTGGTTTGCAGCAAATACTATCAATTACTCCTAGATTCTAGATATTTTGCTGCTCTTTTCTGTGAGCGATTAGGAATGAACTGCAGCAGTGCAGACCATTGGTCTTTATGACAGTGTAGATCAGCGAGATGTTACGGCTGTAACCCTTCACAGGTAGCATGACTGGATGACATGCAGTAAAAATAGAGTGGGTCAGCATTTCACAAACAGTCACTTATGTGGCAATTTAGTGTATAATGAGTCATCTCAGCAATGCAAAACACTGCAGAAATGTTATATGGCATTTTTACGGTGAGAAAGGCTAAAGAAAAATTATAGGCACTTCATTCCTCCAACATTTTCAGCATGTCATTAGTCACATTGAGAACCGTACTAATAAGGCTGGTGGATTGTCTGGCCCAACTGTTTATAGTATGAGATAATGCTCTTTTACCATGATTTAATATCATGGGCAATGTCTCCTTCTAATTATCGACCTCAGCAATGTATTAACATACTAATTCCTCCTAAATAAGATTTGAGGTATGATACAAGGCCCTGTGTATGACACATGTGGATAGTTTCTGTATTTGTGTGTGGCAGAACCAGATGTCTCACTGTGTCTGCCAAGATCACTTACACTAGACCTCCATGGCAAACTGTAAACCTGCTGCTACCAATGAGAAGTGCTCCTTGAAGTGAAGAAATGTAGGACAAAGCAACTGAAACTGCAGCCGTTTCAGTGTCCACCTCTTCCACATGGAAAAAGCCAGTGGATGGAGTAAAGATGGTTTAATTCCACGATAATTACTTGTGTTCAACTGGAAGTGTAGGCAAGCAACCCGTTACTGCTGCAATCAATAGGTAGCAACCACAACTGACACCTCAAATGATGGGAAAAATGGGTAAATTAAGACTATGGAAGTGGAAGAGGTAGAAAAAGAGAGGAAAGCATCCTTGGAAAAATACACAAAGTAATATAGCAGTCAGGGGAGGAAAAACAACTGCTGAAGTAAGCAAAAAAATTACCAGCTTCAAGCAGAAATCTCAAAAAATGATGAAAAGTGAGCAGAATGAACCTGGGAACACTTTGGATATGTGAACTTAAGAGTCAAATCTGCAGCAAGCCCTGCAGTCTCCAGCTTCCCAAGATGTACCCAGGTCATGAGATTGCACATTACTGCCTAGTTTTGCTTAGTTGTGTTTGTATCCAAGGCAGCTGGCTTGTTAGATGGTCTGTTTTAATCTTGGCTGATGACTGCTGCCCAATCGTGCCCTACCTGCACGTACCACTTTGGAAATTGCATGCCCACATTTTGAAGGTTCCTGGTCCAGGCATTTGAGATACTGTTAAGGTGCCATCTGAAATCACTGCTGAGGCTCAGAAATAGATGAAGTAATAGTGGGTGATAGCTAAGACTGTTTTCACTTGTAAAACCTAGATATGATCCTAGCCTGCAAACTGAACATTATTATTGATTTGTGTCAGTGTGTGCCACATGCCAAGCATTTTATAGACAAACAAGAAATGATAAAATTTTGTGCGTGGTTAGACAGAGAAGCAGACAGCTGCAGGACTGGGGCAATAACAACTGATTGTTTCAGTGTAAAGTTAGCAAAAGCATCTTAAAGTAGAGAGATTGGAGAGAATTTTCTAAAACTACTTGGAAAAAGGTATAGAGGTAGTGGCTGAAGAGACAGATAAAGGAACCTGGAAAGATGGGGAGGCTTACAGACTAGAGAATGTTTGGGATTGCTTCAAGTGCTATGTATGCAAGAAGGATGGGACCAGTAATGTAAATATGATCAGAAAGCAGATGGTCAGCTTTTTTGCATTTGGTTCTGTAAACCTGGGAGGTAAGCACCTTGTCCAAATGTGGGCAGATTTTGGTGTTGCCAGCTACACTAACAGGGTACACCATACAGGCTTTTACACTTCTCTGCAATCATTCAGACATTTGGGATCATACCTTAAGGTACATTTGATCAGATCTGAGCTTAGCCTAAGCTAAATTGGAATTGTAAATACAGATAAATATGGTTTGGAAGCTCTCAGCCACAGCCCTTCTCTACTGGAAACAGAATATCTTACGTGAAACAGTGATCTTACGTGATTCACTTACATATCCCCACCCTTAGAAAAAGTATATTTTGGATGCCTCTCTGTTAACCTGACTTTAATTTTCATATAAACATGTCTGATAGCTTTGGAGACAATATTGGTATATTGGGTACAGAAATTTTACTAGCTCCTTTTTTTCTTTTCCTTTGGCATCAACTTGAAAGGATTGTTAGATGATGATGCCTGCTGGCAACATTTATCCATTTCATTTTAAGAATGTGAGTAATTGTACAGTGTATTTCATGCATATTAAATGTTTCACTATGAAAACAAATTTCACTCATTATTGCTTCTTATGACATTCCAATATGTTCTCTTAGAATATGCTTTGCTTTCTGCCATCTGCCCAGTTCTGGAATCAGGATGCAGGACTGTTCCAATGCTTTGTGCAAATATCAATGGTTTTAAGATTAGGCTTTGCAAGAATGCATTCCACCAGCTCTCCAGCGTGGAACCAACAACAAAATAACTATGTGGTGGCAGGAAAGGGCACAGCCTGTTGGAAGTTTTGAATTGTGTGATCTAGTGATGAAAGAGCATCGTCAAGTCTATTCCTGGGCAGACAGGTTGACACTGCAAGGAGCAGCTTAATCCAAAGGCATGTCATAGTGGCATTAGACTGGTGGAGCTACCAAGTTTTATAGAACTTTTTTCATTGAAATCTTAGATTTTTTTAGTCCCTGTGTTCGGAGTATGAGCAAGTACAAAGACTGTATGATGTTACAGTTCAGAGGTTCCAAATGCAAAGTGACAGACAGAAAGCATCCTTACAGATGTGTCAAGCAGGAATCATAGAATCATTTAGTTCGGAAAAGACCTTTAAGATCATTGAGTCCAACCATTAACCTAACACTGCCAAATCCACCTCTAAACTATGTCCGTAAGTGCCACATCCATACTTCTTTTAAATACCTCCAGGGATGGTGACCCCACCACTTCCATGGGCAGCCTGTTCGAATGCTTGAAAACCCTTTTGGTGAAGAAATTTTTCCTAATACCCTATCTAAACCTCCCCTGC
>VYZV01022869.1:28441-45637 GCA_013401275.1 Pandion haliaetus
AAAGAGAACTGACCCCAGTGCTGAGCCCTGGGGAATACCACTGGTGACCAGTCACCAAATGGATTTAACTCCATTCAGCACAACTCTTTGGGCCCGGCCACCCAGATGGTTTTGTACACACTGAAGAGTACACCCATCCAAGCCATGAGTAGCCAGTTGCTCCAGGAGAATGCTGTGGGAAATGGTGTCAAAGGCTTTACTAATGTCTGGGTAGACAACATCCACAGCCTTTCCTTCATCCAAGTGGGCCCAGTGGGTCACCTTGTCATAGAAGGAGATCAGGTTAGTCAAGCAGGACCTGCCTTTCATAAACCCATGCTGACTGGGCCTGATCATCTGGTTGTCCTGTACTTGCCATGTGATGGCGCTCAAGATGATCTGCCCCATAACCTTCCCCAGCACTGAGGTCAGACTGACAGGCCTGTAGTTCCCCAGATCCTCCTTGTGGCCCCGTAGACTTACATGTGTCTAAGTGGTACAGCAGGTCACTAATAATTTCCTCTTGGATTATGGCAGCTTCATTCTGCTCCCTGTCCCTGTCTTGAGCTCAGGGGCTGGGTACCTTAAGAACAACTGGTCTTACTATTAAAGACTGAGGCAAAGAAGGCATTAAGTACCTCAGCGTTTTCCTCATCCTTTCACTATGTTTCCCCCTGCATGCAATAAAGGACAGAGTTTCTCCTTAGCCCTCCTTTTGTTGTTAATGTATTTATAGAAACATTTTTATTGTCTTTTATGGCAGTAGACAGATTAAGTTCTAGTTGGGCTTTAGCCCTTCTAATTTTCTCCCTGCATAACCTCACGACATCCTTGTAGTGCTCCTGAGTTGCCTGCCCCTTCTTCCAAGGTCATAAACTCTCCTTTTCTTTCTGAGTTCCAGCCAAAGCTCTCTGTTCAGCCAGGCCGGTCTTCCCTGCTGGCTCATCTTCCGGCACAGTGCTGGGGAGAGATGTATGGAGGTCCTGTTACCCAAAGACCTAGTCCAGCCTCCTGCTTAGATCAGGACTATTGCCAACACTAAATCTTATTTCTATGTATCTGTCTAAATCTCTGTGGATGGAGAATCCACTGGGGGGGTAACTAACAAGGTAGCAATGACAGAAACTGCTGTACATGAGGAAAAGAACATAAGCAACCCAATGTGTGGTTAAACTAATAAACCAATAATGGGTTGAACTTATAGACAAATGATGTGAAAGGAGTCATTGGGAGCTCACTTAGCTGAATAATGTTGAAAGATGGTAAAAGCAGAGTGGAGTCGCTGGCCAAGGCCAAAATTAAAAACAAGGCCGTGAAATAAGCAAAGCTAGGACCAAAGGGCAAAGTTTAAAGCAGGGTGGGTTGTTTATTTGGGAGTGAAAGAAAGGAACTTAGGCAAAGCAAAGCAGCAGATTAGGGCTGTGAAGGGATATTCCTGTCATTCTGACCTGTGCATGATCACCACAGTCTGCAGCAGGACAATCCACCAGTTGTTCTCACCATGCATTGTGCATCTGCACTGCTTAAGCAGTCAAGGGACCTAGGGTAATTACCCCAGAGATGATTGGAAATAGGCCCATGGCATTGTTCAGAGAAGGGCGAATGGGAGAAGTAGAGCCACAGCTGGAGAGGAGGCTTTCAACACTATTGCCAGGAGGCAATATCATGCAATCGCAGCATGAAAAGGGTTTTTTCCTGGGTTATGACAAATGCAATTTCTGTTGTGACAAATATGGCATGTTTTGAGGCAGCTGTAGTTTTGGGGAAGGAGGAAAATACCTCACTTCCATGCTCCTTCTCAACATTTGTGACCAGAATGGACTGAAATGTGTGAGCCCTTGAGGAAAAGAACAAAGAAATAGGAGCTTTTAATGAAGTTTCAGTTCATTATAACCCTATGAAAGCAATGGAAAATACACTGGGACACAAGCTACTACAGTAAGCATCGTCCTGGTTCCCTGTGTGCAGCATGCAATGCTTTGGAAGGGCTGGGTTGCTTTGTGCCAGGGCTTTGGGGTGGACAGGCATATTTTTGCTTTATGTTCTCTGAAACAGCTCCTGGGAAGGCTTGTGGGATGTTAACAGGCAAGGTACAAGGACTGTCAATGTACAACCCAGTATACTAACAATTGAGTCTGGATAACCGAGTGCTGGAATAGGTGAGACCTGTAGGAAGATGGGCCAGCTGGACTTCCACAAGATTGGCTTTGCTGATGACCAAGTACATGTCCTGCAGTGAAGAGGTACTTGATTTCAGACCCCCATCCCTACTTTATGCAGCTTGATGTAAGAAAATAACTGAAGAAACCAGTCCGTTGTACATCTTTTCTGGGAAAGCCGAGGTCCAGGAATGGATTTCAAGCATAACACTGTTACAGTAAATATATAGTGTGATTATACTAGAGTAAACTGTAAAAATAAGTATCTAAAGTGTGGATGTGAAATGGGGAAGCAAAACAGATTTGTCAGCTATCTCAACTAGATCTCAAAAGCATGAACAATGTAAGTTAATGATACAATAAATCAAGCAGATTCAGAGTAATCTGGTTTCAAATACTACTCCCAAATCTCACCAGACATCAGCTGTGTATGAAAAAACCCAATTTCAGCTAACAGCAGATCTTCCATTACCTTCAATAGGAGCTGAATGTAGTGGTATGAATATGCAACACTGGCTCTGTGCCCACTCATTTCAACAAGTTTGGTGAATGCTGATTTTGGAAAGTAACCTGAACTGAAGTTAAAGCTCTGATGTCCCTGTCTCCATCTAAGTGCAGATGAATTAATATAGCTGTCAGTGCACATCTTTGCTGCTTGGGATTGTTGCTTGAAATAACCTATTTGTGGATAATAATTGTCACAAGGTATACAAGTTTTAGCCTGGTTTTGCAGTGTTTTTTACTGATTGTTAAGCTTCTTCCTTTGTCATTTCTTTGCCAAAATCCTGTTCAGTGTCCAACACTAACAAGTGGCTTTAAAGTCTTATGAAAAGGGTCATAAACATGATTTCTACTTGTGGAATTACTTCTTGTTAGAAACAAAACAAAAACCCTTCATATAAAATCTCTCTATGTCCCGTATCCAACTGGCCCTGGGAGTGTAACTCTGCACTCTTCCAGTCATCACCCATGTGTTGGTAAATTCTTTTGTAAATCTTTGTTTTCTTAGTGAAGTCACTTACAGGTTCTGCACCCTGTCTTCATCCAAAAATAGCATGAACCTTACCTGACCATATAATGTAACTAATATTTCTTTCTGTTCTAGAGTTGATAATGGCAGATCTGTGATTGTACTTAGACAGTAAGGAGTGAGCAACTACCTTTAGTCTGCTGGCCAAAGTACGAAAGAGTTAAGTCAAGTATATTTAAATCCTTACCCCTACCTGTCTAATTTTCTCCTGTGTTGAGGGGGTAGATTGTGTTGTGTTTATTACATATTAGCTTCTTCCTTCTCCATGGAGTGAACAACTGTTTTGCATCTAACAAGCGCAGAGAAGTCCCAGCTCCTTGTAAGTGCAGTGTTAAATTTATAATCCATCCTGCTGATGTTGAGTGCACCTCCTAAAGATAAATTCTTGTAGTCCTCTTCCCATGTCCTGCCTGCATTCATACTCAGATGCTCAGATAGCTTTTTCAACTTCCTGTCTGGTACAGATGGGCTTCACCAAGGCCACCAGACCAACCATAGACTATCCTCACCCTTCTTGGCACCAAACGGCCTGCTAAGCCTCTCCCTGGTAGTTTGACCACCCAGCTGCTAATCCTCCCAGTATTGCAGCCTCATCAGGGGTGTCTCACACTCCTCTGCTGCAAGTTTAACCCCACCCTTGATCGTACACCTTGACTTAATGCTAGTCCTCTTGGACCTTTGTTTCAGGCACCACAATCATAAAATGATTTAGGTTTGAAGGCATCGCTGAAGGCCATCTAGTCCAACCTCCACTCTAAGCAGATCTAATTAGATCAGGTTGCTTAGAGACTTGGGTAGTCAAGTCTTGAAGACCTGCAAGGGTGGAAAGGAGAAGGATGTATCTTCCCAGCTGGAAAATGAAGTATTCAAATCAAGCAGCCAAGAACAAGAACTTGGATGCTGCTGAGAAAACTGCCTGAGCAGCCAGGCATAGATGGCAAGACCAGCAAGGCTTCAAGTGCCAAGGAGACAAACCACAGTTGGATACAGGTATACCATGTACTGTTACATGGGGCTACATATTGAAGCCATGTATTTATTATGTGCACATATACTGAATGCTGTGTCTGATTTTACATTGATGTATTTGAGGGAGAATAGGATGCACAAGAGGGTGTCAAGGACCGGAATGGTGTGATGAAAGACAGCGAATCACACATCAGGAGCAGGAAGAAATCTCTCTCCAGTTCTTCCAATGCAGGAAGCTTTACGGGCAGTGGGAAAAGGGGAAGCAGGTCGAGAAAAGGGAGTTCGGCTATAACTAAGTCACTGCTTGGAAATGGGCTTTGTGGCACTGTCCTGGTTTCAGCTGGGATAGAGTTAACTGTCTTCCTAGTAGCTGGTATAGCGCTATGATTTTGAGCTAGGTATGAGAAGAATGTTGATAACACACTGATGTTTTCAGTTGTTGCTAAGTAATGTTCAGTCTAAAGTCAAGTCTTTTTGGCTTCTGATGCTGAGCCAGCAAGAAAGCTGGAGGGCCACAAGAAGTTGGGAGGGAGCACAGTCAGGGCAGCTGACCCAAAGTGGTCAATGGGGTATTTGATACCATGTGATGTGTATGAACTGGGGGGGCATCGCCACTCGGGGACTAATGGGGCGTCGGTCGGTGGGTGGTGAGCAATTGCATTGTGCATCACTTGTATAATCCAATCCTTTTATTATTACTGTTGTCATTTCATTAGTGTTATAATTATCATTATTAGTTTCTTTTTTTCTGTTCTATTAAACCGTTCTTATCTCAACCCATGAGTTTTACTTCTTTTCCTGATTTTGTCCCCCATCCCAGTGTGTGTGTGTGGGGAATTGAGTGAGCGGCTGCGTGGTGCTTAGTTGCTGGCTGGGGTTAAACCATGACAGGCACACACTGGGGCAATTCCATGGCTCTGAAGCCACAAATGGCTCTACATGAGTGGTTGCTTGGCCACCAGGTGGGCAGCTGTGCTGGCACAGGGCTGCTAGGCAGTGGCAGTCCCCTGCTGCAGAAGACAGGGAGCCAGCAAGTCTTCCCATGTCCCCATCAGCAGGTCACTTCTTGAGCCAGCTATGCAGCTGTGCAAAACCCAGACCTTGCCCTCAGGAGCTCCCCAAAGGTGGGCCTCATGGGGTCGGTCAGGGACATCTCAGTTCTGTGAGCACTGTGCTGTGTAGTGCTCAGTGTCAGGAAGACTGTCTCCCTTTGGCATTTGGGAATAGTGGCAATGAAAGGGCTAATGTTTGAGGATGGGGCCCCACTAGACTGAAATTTGTCCATGTGTTGGGATTACAGTCATCAGTAAATGTAACTGCTCTTTTAAAAGATTTGTCCTGAAATACAGCAGCTCCTGGAAGGTCCTGATAGTGCTGGAAGCCCAGATGAAGCCTTGCACGTACATCTTTCTCCTTTTCAGCTTTAGCCTCCAACATTAGTCTAATTTTTTACTAAAGACTCAACAATATTATGAGTGTTAACACAGGTTCTTATTGGTGAGTGCTTAAGTGATGTCCATTTTGGTTCCAGATAATTAAGATCTGTTGTGGCTGTTCCTACTATAGCTGCTGTAAGCTCTTAAACATGGAGTTCCCGAAGTAAGAGAACTGTGTCAGCATTATTACTCAAGGTGTTGCAGGTGATAAATATAGATTAAAGATAAGCAGAACTGGACAGTCTGCAGATTAGAGATGATGGTAAGGTGATACTCTGAAGAGACTCATTGCATGTAGGCTGTTTTTCTGCAGTGCTCAACCACCCTTCTTTGCAGGCTGCAACTGCACAGAGCTGAGGTCTTGCAGTAGAGGGAGCAACACTGAGTCTCCAGGAAAGAAAACCATCTTGAAATCCTGTGAAGTGTAATATTCTCCCTCCGCTGCATCAAGCTTTAAGTCCCTCCACATTCTGAATGCCTCTTATCTGTATCCCAAGTCTGAGAGGTCAATACCAATACTTCTTACACTGACCTCTGGGAAAACATTTGGATGAATGTTATTAATCCCTTTGGAGCCCTGCATGTCTAGGAGATGTCTACAAAACAGCACACAAGCAGTGCTTGGAATGAACATAATGAGGCAGGTTTGATCCAAATAACAATGGAAGCCTGTCACACACCTAAATAAACAGGCAAGCATGCCAACAAACACAGTCGTTTGGAGGGTGGTGTGGTAGGAGTAGCACATTGCTGACTGGATAGTGAGGCTTAATGCTCTTTAAGACACAAATGACATGAGTTGTCCCACTGGGCTCAGCTGCCAGACTCTGACTATATTCAGAGAACCACAGAAGAGCTGTGGCATTGCTGTCAATCCTCTTCAGACTCTCTAAGCACTGGACAACACTGACCTTTGTCCCCTCTGCAGTGAGATACTGGATGATTTCCCATTCTGCAGGTGGGGTGAGGGAGCACAGCTACGCTGGCTGCTCTGTAAACAGAGCAAAACAAACCAAAAAAATCCCAACAGCTCTTAAATTGGACATAGAGAAAAGTAGTCAGAATGAGCAGTAAGGAGTCAGCGACTCTGCCACAGCAGGTCACAGGCTGTGGGACCTCAAGTGTAGGTATGTGTGTCAGCTAGTGTCTTGTAAGGGTCACTGCTCTGAGTTGGAGACTTTCTAAACAGAAAGTAGCAGAAGAAACACGAGCCTAGGTGATTTGTGCATTAGATGGACCTGCAATTCAGCTGAGGAGCAAGGAGCTGACTCCTAGCTTTGCCAGGACCTACCTGGGAGAAGTTGGAAGGAAGATGCCAGCTTGAACTGAAAGAGGAGAAACGGGTGAAGATGAGGGCAGGGTTTGGGTGCCCTGTTGCACACAGCTAGCAGAAAGGAGCAGTATGAAGGGGACAGGGAATCATGCCTGTTAATTCCCAGTGCATCTGGTTCCTCCACAAGGCAAGGCAAAGCCTGGGAAATTCTGGTGGTAGAGTATAACCACCAGCACTCTGCCTTGCTCCTGGGACATAAGCAGAATTTATACGCACATAGCCTAAGTGTTCTGTGTGCATTTGCCCTTCCCATGTAGCCAGCCTAGAGAAGATGAGGGTCTACTATAAGCTGTGTGACTAAGAGCCTGGCTTTTTACCATCCTTTTTTTCCTGCTATGCTAAATGGGGCCTTGCCTCTGCAAGCTGTCACCTCAAAGTCACAGGTGGATCTGAAGCAAGCCAGGAGCTCTTGGTGGACCTTGGAAGAGTGTCTTGGATGACCAGCAATTTCATTTGAGCTGTATAAATAAAGAAGCCAACTATAGTGAGACAGATCTGGGAAAGCAATAACATGGGATTCACCCCCAAAAGCATATTTTAAATTGATCAGTTAAAAAACTGTCTCTTTAAATATAAACGTGTAATATGTTTGGTATCAGCTCAAAAGCAGTTCTTGTCTGCAGCTGTGCACTGAGTTAAGGACTTTGTCTATAATAACTCAATCTATGTCCCTGGTCAATCAGATACAGCACCTGCATTTTAAACATGTATTTACTGTTGTGAATTTTTGTTTCCAGCCTTATTGTCCCCCAGTTATCTCTTCTGGACTATGTTCGTTAGCTCCTTGGTCCGAATAGTTGGATGGACTTTTACATCCTCTTGTATCTGAGTAAAGATTTGCTAAGTCGAAATAGCAAACCTGGAAACCTTGCTTTTACATTTGTGCTATTCAGTTACAGAAATCAAGAGGCCAGGACTTCCTAGTGATTCTGTACTGTCCTTTGTCACTCTTATTTCATCTCCACATGCTCTCTGTTAATCGACATAATTCAACCAACACTGACTTCAACCTTTAGTCTTGAAAGGCACCGGGCAGCCTTACTTGTGCGACAACTGCAGATCTCCAGGCAGTTTCAACCAGATGTCCTGATATGTCCTTAAAAATTTTCAGTTTTGAACAGCCGAGGCAACATGGCTACAAGAGCTGTGCTTTAGAAAACACCCCATCTGCATGGCCTAAGCCCTTAGCATGGTTTATAAATGTTCTATCACAAGTTAAATCAAACTAATCCTTCCCCTTCCCGCTACATTCATGCGACTGGGAAAATAAGTTTGTTTACCTAGCTCTTAACAACTTTTACAGAGACTATGAAATCAGGAATTTATGCAATTTTGTGCTGCTTCAGCACCCTCCTTTACAGGATCACAATGTGTCCCCTGGCTGGGTTAAGGAAACTTCCTGTATTACTTGCATTTAATTAAATACTTGCTCACCATGTGCAAGTAGGAAGGCAGCCCCTGTCACTGTACTACTGTGCTCTTACATTGGATTCAGCTCTTCAAAAAGCTTCCCAGAGCAAATTCATTTAGAAACTTTGGTGGTGTATTTCTTTAATTAGTTAAAAAACTTTTAATATTAAGTTTTCCTTATTATTTTAACAGCTTAGAACAAACTTTCTTTTCTCTGGTGCGTATACCTTCATAAAATCAATGCCCCAGAATTCAAGCTCTCAGCATCTTGATGCGTTATTTCACATTTCTCTCTGCCCATTGCCCTCTGAAGCTGTGGCTTACTTTCCCAGTGTGAAAGCAGCAGAGGAATTAGCTTGATGCCCTCTTTCATTTCATTTATTGTCCTTTTTATAGGGTTCGTTCTGTACATATGAGGTTCCTACATGTCTCCTTCCCAGCCATGCTCCTGCCTATGTGCTATTCTGCTGCAGTTAATGATCCCTTTGAGCTTTAGACCCTGGGAGTCAGGATTTCCTGGTGCTGGCTGCAGACAGAGATTCCTGACGCTGCAGCACTCGGTGTGAGAATAGGGGAAATTGATGACTTCTGAGGGATAAGTTATTGCTTTTTCTTTACTTTGTCTTTTGTTTGTAAGCCACACAACATGCTATGCATTTCTTTAACTCTTCCATCACAAGCTTTCCAGGCAATGTGAAAGGTTTCATGTCTCTTCAAGTTGCCTGTTCATCATTCTTGACATGATGCTTGCTACAGTGCCTCTGTTGATCTGCCTGCAGGTGAAGGGCTCTGCTGAGAGCCTCTCGGTCCCAAATCTGGACATGCACATAAGACCAAACCTTCCTAGCCTGTTACTCAGTGCATCTGCCTGGTATGTTGCGTGGTGCTATCATACCCACAGCTCTCTTTGCAATCCCTGCTGTGCTCGTTGTCACTCTGAGCCCCAGCATAACTGAAATTACACATGAACCATGCACTTTCCTCCCCCCCCCNCTCATACTGCCCAAGAGCTTGAACACAATTCGACTGAACAGACAACTGAACTGGGAGATTTATGATTTTTGTGAGTGAGGCTGTAGGTTGGTTTTGTTCCAATTAAACAATGGAAATAAGGAAAAACAAAAGTTGCTGTTAAAATAATCACAGAATCCATGTGATGTGGGGGACAGAAATGAAGTTCACCCCTACTTTGCATGTGTGTGCATACTCCACATCCCTGTATATAGATGCATTACCCATGTCAAAAAATTAAATGTATTGCTTACATCAAATACCTGGGGTTGCACTACTTGCCTAGACTTTAATCTAAGTTCTAAATTCCATCTTTCAAAAGAGAACTTGAAGACCATGATTTTTTTTTTTTTTTTTTTAATTTTATTGTAGTGCTTAAAAGCCCACAGAACTATCCCAAGTTTTGGGAAAAAAAATTCAAGGCCATCTTGTGCTGTATTGCAGTAATGTCTTTAATTTACAATTAAATGAAAATTGGGACAAGCTTTGAATGTTCATTTAATATTTATATTTCCCTTCATTTTGTTGCCTTGCCTCTGTGTGGCTGTGAGTGCGTGCTTATGCTTTTGCTTTTTTCTAGCTCTTCTGCAGACACCTTCTGATGTATTCTGGCCAACTGGGTGCAGACAGCTCCAGATGGGACATGCTGTGCTAGGCCATTTGTGGAGAGATCTTTAATTGTTTGGGGCTTTGTTTTGCCTGTCCCTAATGAAGTTCATTTAATTGGGCAGGGGTAAATGAGGTACCTGCCTTTTCAGGCAGAGCAATAGAAGAATCAGTACCAGTAAAAGGGGCTCTGTGATAATTCACAGGGCCATGCTTGTTTAGAACTTACCTGTAATATACAGGAGATAATGTAATGTATGTCTACAACATACAAAAATATCTCTGCAAAAAATTTCTGATTTGAAGAGCACAAGAAAACAGAGTATTTGTAAGAATAAATTATATCTCTAAGACTTGTTCTTAATCAAGATTACCATTAGATGTTTTTTCAGGTGAGCTTTTTACAATACTTTGTCATTTACAGCAGGAGTCAAATTAGGTGTCCATTTTTGCAATCGTTTGAGGAAATAGGTTATTTAAACTTTCATGTTTAATTCTCAAAGATTTAAGGACTTAAAAATGGTCTTATTTTTGCAGCAAGTTTGGAAGCAACATTAGGACCCAGATTCATCCTACATAGCACTGGGACTCTTAGGAAATGGTCTTTACATGATGAATGGAGGAAGATGAGTCTCGGCTGAGCCTTTCACTGAGGTTCATCTCTCTCTAATAACTGTGTAGGGAGCCTGAATCACTCATAATATAAAAGGGATGAAACTGATCCTTCAGTGTGACTAGGAAGTTCATCAAAGCAGCTGTCCTGGGTCAGACCAAGGTCTCCTCCAGCTCAGTATCCTGTCTCCAGCAGTGGCTGTAAGTGATAGACAGGGAAGAGGAAAGCCAGGAAAAGCAAATAGGATGCTTCTCTGGAGCAGCCTCCTAACCCCTGTCTTCAGCTTGGGAATTTCTTCAGCTGGTTGTGTTTTATGTGCATTTAGTAACCCTCAGTGGATTTCTATGTACTTGCCCGATCTCCCCTTGAGCTGAGCTACATTTCACGTGTCCCAGCATCTGCTGGCAGTGACTTCTGGAGGAGGGGGCAACAAGCACCACCTCTGTGTGGCTGTTTTAAACCCCACTGACAGGATATTATTCTGAGGTCTTTAAATCTAGTGACACAAAGAGAGTTATGTGAACGTAGTCAATCCCTCTCTGCGCCTTCCATTCCAGGAAGAAGCTGGAAAGGTGTCAAGTCATACATGTTGTCCATGCCCTGTGTGCACCAAGGGGCTCTGCAGCCTCGTCCCCCAGCTCCTGGGGCTTGGGCTGCTTGGGCTCATGGCAAGCTCTCCCCTGATGCAAACGGGCAACCTGGGATCAGACCGCTGAGAAAAAAGTCAGTGTGAAAGAGCAGTGAGACGCCTGGATGGGGTCTCCTTTGCTTTGCCCAGCAGCCACAGTCAAGCTCAGGCCCTTGTCCTTGGTGCCTTCCTGAGCTGTGTTGTGGGAATCCCAGTGCCCAGTCTTGCACTTGCTCATCCTCACTCCAACCTGCTGACTTGCCTTCTTAGCTTGACCTCAGCTCTGCCTCGTCACTGTGGACCTGTCCGGTGATCCATGGGCTGTGGCTGACTCTGGCTACCACCCATAGACTTGTGGGATGGGGCTGTTGGTCTTGGCACCTCCCTAGTGGCCTTGTCATCCTTGGCTGTGGCTTGCCGTCCCCTGCAGAGCTTTCTGATCTCACCAGTGCATTATCATCTCGTCAGGTCATTCTGAATTGACAAACAAATCTACATATATTATACCAATGTCCCCACTTCCTCTCCCCTCTATTGCATGGACAAGACCTACAAGTAAGTCAGCTGCTAGTCAAGCTGACAGTTTTAATCCTTTACCAGCCTCTTGCTTTCATCCCATTGTACCCTCTATATGATTGACACAGCCTGACTCATATAGCTTGGCTATAAGCAAACCTAATAACTATCAAGGTGTAAAATAAGGAAATTTTAAAATGCTGATATTCTTCCGGTTTCAGCATATCAAAGACATAAAGATAATTGTGATGACGATGAAGGAATGTGAGAAAATGCCTCAGATTAATGGATCTGTTAATGTTTACAGTAATATTATTACATTATTATCTTAGTTCTCACTGTGGAAATTAAGGGCATGGTAAGGTGATGGATGATCTTACTGTCTGCATGGAAATATATACAAAGCAATCTTTCAAAAAGTGTATTTTGAAATGGTGTTGAAAGCTATATTTTCTTACAGTTCTGATGAATTGGTAAGCATTTGAGTTTATGGAGTTCTTTTACAGTTATTGGATTAAGAGAGATGTTCTCTTTTTATTCTTTTACAAGTTCTTGTCTAAGCTGTAAAATGCAATGAAAACATGAGATCTATTTGCTAGTTTGAAATGCTCTGTCCTGCTAGCTCAGTCTAGCTCCTTGTTGTAAATCCTCTGGCCCTGTTATGGGTTGCTAGGCAGAAGGGAAATAATGTAATTTGTTAAACAAAACAGACAATGTCTTTCTTTGTAGACTTCACACGTTTTTTTCAGTGGTGTGAAATTCATGTTAACAATCAGCTCACACTGAAAAGGTCCCAGTTAAATATTACCACAAAACCTGTGAGGTTTCTGTAGCATCTCCCAAAACTTCACCTGGATCCTTAAACTAGTCAACGAGTTTGCTGCCAAGGTTTTCTGACCAGGAGAAGCAGGAACGTGAACCATGTTGTGTGCAGGAGAGGAGGACACAGGACAGACATCTGGCAGGGAGGGTAACATGGGTCCAGCCTTCCACTGGGTTAATGTTTTCTTCCCTTGCCCTCTGAGTTTTGCTGGTATTTTTCTGGGTATTTTAGATTTTTTATTCCACTATAATTTGGTTAAGGAGAAATCCTAGCTGCCCTATGGTAGCTCCCCTGTGCCCTCTGAACTCCACTTACCGCTGGGGTGTCCTGTGCAGTCCCCAGCTGACGGATGGGCTTCATGCTTTGCTGAAAGATGTCTTCTGGGACTGATGGAGAAGGAAACTGTAGAAAATACCTTCTTATAAAGTTCTGTCTTTTGACTCATCTTTACTTGCTGGAGCTTTGCCTTTTCTCTGCTTAGATTTCTTTGGAGGCAGTCCTTTGCCTTTGAAGGGAATGATTGCAGGATAGACATATACATTTAAAGGACTTGTATCTCAACTTTCAGAAGGGAAAGAATGCAGCTCTTTTACTGAGATTCCACTGTGTCCAGATATATCTGACCCGAGGCTCTGTTGCTGTCAGCAATTATTTGCTATGTGCTGACACCATCATGTACAGGGAATGTTGCATCTCTCTAACAGCTTGAGCCATACCAGGGTGTGACAGCAGAAAGGAATTTGAATAAGTACTTGGTATCCATCTACATGACTTCCTAACACCTAGGCAGCAGTGTCATCCCCTTGAGATCCAAAGATATTGCTTCAGGTTCAAGCATCAGGGGCTAACTAAACAACTTAAACCCAAGACCAACATCTCTGTTGCTGCATTTTTGTTGCAGATTTATAAAAACAGAAAGTGTGCTCTTCTACAGATTATTTAGTTTAATCTGTTTAAAGTTCCCTGTATTAATAACTAGTTTGAGTAGGTGTTCCTGAGTTAGAGGATATTTTTAAAGAAAAGTCAATTTTGATTTGCATTTCCAGGAACACAGAATCTACCCCACAAATACAAGTGCTTTGGCGGATAGCTGTGTTCACCATGAAACCTTTATTTCTATTTCCAGTTGAAGCTGATCTAATAACTGGATCTCATTCTGTCTCAGCTAGTTTGAACATCCCTCTCTCAAATGTACACTTCCTTCTTTACACTTGCAGCTATAGACTGCAGTGAACTTTCCTCAAGCCTTCTGTTTAGAAGCCTGTATAGATTGGTTTGATAGTTTTGCAGCAAAGGATTTTTTTTTTTTTTTTTTTTTCACTGAATCGTTCTCCAGACATTTTTCTAGGTGCTTCCATCATCTTTCTGGGGTTGCAGGTGGCACATCTCATTCCTGATCTCAGTAGTGTCTAAAACAGGTCAGTATGATGCCATTGTTCTAGTTTATATATCCAACAACTGAGTTTTACCTCATTGGTCTCAGATTTGCACTGGGATAGGTGAGTCATCCATTGGCTAGAGGCAGCTTGCCTTGTTGTTTTTAGTAATTTCTTGCCAGAAGAGTCCCCATTTTATTTATATATTCATACAAATATAGATGTATGTATATGTATATCACTAGCTAGCTCTGATGTCCTGAAAAGGAAGACTTACATACACAGGAGTGGAATTAAACCCATGGCAACTTGTTCACCTTAAATCACCATGCCAAACATCATCCCTCACCAAAGTGTTTTCCCAAGGGCTTGATGTTGTACCATCTTTTGGGTTTCAACACATCACTGTTATGAAGCTAGGCAGTACAGATGAAACCACTGGCAGAAGGATTGCAGATCCCCTACAGTGTTAGATCCCCTACAGTTATTCTCTACTGTATGCATTAAAGTAGCCAGTGAACTTACTCTCTCATCTACTTGCTGCTGGGAGACTTCCCCTCTCAAATTCTTTAATCTCTGCAAGTTTTTAAATTGAGCCAGATTTTTAAAATAAAAAGCTGTAGTTCAGAGCAGGATATTGAAGCAGCTTTTACACGTTAACTTGTTCTGTGGGGTCAGTGGCTGCTTCTTCTCATCATAGCAGTGCTGCAGCTTCTCTAGCTGTGATGTGTGGACGCAGTCCAGGCCTGGCCAGATCTCACTTTTCTCTGAAGTAGTCACAGCCACTGTGTTTTATTTGTTGAAGTTGACTTTGGCTTTCCTTGGAGTGTGAAAAAAGCTCTAACACTGCTGCTACTGCCTCCTAGAAGAGGCTGTCCACACACTCATCCATGTTTTTCCTTGCAGCACACCCAACTGGCAATACATGAGCAAAAGTAGCCCCATTCTGATCACCTTTGTTAACCCCCATTGGCAATGATGGGGGAATGTGACAGTCTATGTACAAAGCAGATGACCATTAGGTACTGACCATCTCCTGGATCATTAAAGGGACAACTCAGTCATCAAAGTCAACCACTCACCAGGGGAGAAACAAATAATAAAAGCAAACTGAAAATAGGAAGACAGAGTAGGTATGAGCAGCCACTGCAGACTTCCTGACCCCATCCTGCAGGTCACAGCAAGGTTGATCTCCACCACACTTGGCATCTACATTTTAAATGTTTGCAGTCACCAGAGCGGCTATGTTCCTCCTTACAGGCAACAACAGGAAAACAGCCTCTTCTGTGGAAAGTTTCTAAGAACAGCAAGTAACCTTTGCTGTCGAAATGTTCCCCAGGAGACTGGGTGGTGTGTGCCAGGTGAGATATAATGAGTGGTGTGATGTAGCTGCTACACTTACTCTTCACTGAAACAGTGCCAGCCATGTCACTCAGCAAAGCTTCATTCAGGCTTTGCTGGGAGGTGGCATTTCAGGTTTTTTCTGCAGAGATAAAGCCAGCTCAGTTGTGAACACAGCAAAAAGCGACCCTAACGAGTGGAAGTGCTAAAGACCTGACATATGTGTTCAAAAGAGCAGACCATCAGCCCCATAGGAAAACCCTTCAAGATATCTGACTGCCCATCCTCAGCCTCAAAACCAAAGGGTGGCCTTTGAAACCTGGGTTGCAGGACTGGAAAAAGGATCAGGCACACCAGTGCTTTCATCTAATTTTTGATGGAGGAGCTTTGAGCTGATGTGGAAGTCATTTGAGCTGCCTGACCTTTTGGAGAATAATTGCTGGCTTAGAATGTACAAGTTGTTAATAATTTATTTCAGGAGAAGGTGCTGCAGCAGCAAGGCAATGCTGGAGCAAGGGGAGGGTTAGGTTTGAAATGGGAAACACAGCTGCCAAGGGTAGAGTTACTTTGGATGCCACTGGAGAAGAGTAAACTGGATTGAGGAGGACAAGATAAAAGGAGTCATCCTCCTCCACCTTCAATCAATTTCTACAAGCCAATTCACTTTTAATCTTTTTAGGATCTGGAAACATTATGATATATTTTTAATCAAAACAAATTATTCTGGTTTCCAAGATGATCTCATGGTATTTTCTAGTCAGCAGAGGAAATACTGAAAATCTTGTAAGAGATCCTGTTCTCATAAAATGCCCAGCCCAATTTTGCAAATTCAGGAGGTTTTGGCTGGGCCAGATAAGCTTTGGAGAAGCATCTGAATACTCACTCAAGCTGAACCCACACTCCAGACTGTGGTGTGAGCAGTTTCCTGCACTTCTGAGATTCTGAATGCTTTGAAAAATTTTACTGACTCTGGAAGAATGAGGACAGTGAGGAAAAAAAAACCCTATTGCCCCTCTGTAGTTAGTTCACTGGATAAAGAGAAGCACAAATGGTTACCCAAAGGCTAGTGGATAGGATAAATTCAGCATGGTTAATGTCCTCTCCCCAACGGCATGCAAATAAGTAACCATGAAAGCCTTCCAGGTCCAGAGACCTCTTGGGAAATAATAGTTACAAAGGCTGCTTTGGTGGTGAGGGTTTAAGGTGAAAATTGCCTAGTAATTACTGCCACTCTTGCATATATAAGTTGTCTTACACAAGAAAAAATGGGTCCCCTATTCAGCCTCAGTGCCTATGTAGTTCCCATCACATAATATTTGAGCATCTCCCAAACATTCAAAAATAACCCAAAAATAAATGTAAGAAAATGTGTTGTTTCCTCATCCCAGTAAGAACACAATAGCCTTCAAGGATGGCTCTGACCTTGTGCCAGTATGGCCAAGGGAAGGACTGTGTATTTCTGTGCATCTCTGAATCAATATTTTGACAAATTGCCATTTCTCCCTTGTTACGGGTTTGTGTGGCGCGGTTTTCCTTGGTGGCAGGGGAGGGGGGCTGCAGAGGCGGCCCCTTTAAGAAGCTGCTGGAAAATTCGCTGCCCCAAAATGTCGGACGCGCGTGCCAGAATATCGGACCCACCTCTAGGAGGGGAGTGACGGTGGTAGTGCCTCTGGGAGAACATTTTTAAGAAGGGGAACCGGTAGTGTGGGGGTTGGGAAACCCGAGAGGAACATCTCTGCCGATACTGGAGTCAGTGGGGGAGGAGGGGGCGCCTGAGGAGGCTGATGGCTCTGCAGCCCGTGGTGAGAAGGCAGGCTGTCCCCCTGCAGGCCATGGAGGTCCATGGTGGAGCGGAGGCTCCCAAAGATGGCCGTGCCTCCATGGTAAAAACTGCGCTGAAGCAGTGTGTGACTGGAGAGCAGCCCGCGGAAAGGACCCGCGCCAGGGAAGTTCGGGAAGAACTGAA
>VYZV01022869.1:45751-68293 GCA_013401275.1 Pandion haliaetus
GTGGCGAGCTGACTCAACCCCCATCCCCTGTTCCCCTGCGCCGCCGGGGGGAGGAGGTGAAAGCACTGGGAATGGAGCTGAGCCGGGAAGGCAGGAGGGGTAGGGGGAGGTGTTCTGATGTTTAGTTTCCCTTCCTAATACCCTTGTGTTTTGTTTTTGTTTTGATTTGTAGTAAATTAAATTGATTTTGTTTCTTCCCCAAGTTGAGCCTGTCTTTTGCGCGTGACCATAAGTGGGGAGTGATCCCTCCCAGTCCTTGTCTCGACCCACGAGTCTGCCTTTGTATTTTCTCCTCATCCCAACGTGGCCAGGCGAGGGGGTGGGGGGTGAGTGAGCGGCTTCGTGGTGCTTTGTTACTGGCTGAGCTGACTTGAAAGCATGACATCCCTCTGCTTTACCCAGTTTGCTGACATGTTGATAGGTTCTTTGATGTCAGGGCTGATAAGCGATGCATGTCAAGCTGCTCAGTAATGCTCAAAGTCTCCTTTGCTTATTTTGGATCCACTCAATGCAGAGCAACATTTCCCATCTGGGAACTATTAGCATATGCTAAGCAGTTGTTAATGTATGCTAATGATGTCTGGAGGTTTTCAAAGGAACCTTGAGTGACCAAAGCATAAAGAGTGGCTGCACAGGAACTTCTGAGTCAGCCTATAGTTCTAGGCAAGAGACTCAAGACACCAAGGCAGACTCCTCAGAGTGGCCAGTGGCTTCGCAGAGGTGCTTGCTCCCTTAAGGGAATTCTTTTAAGGGCAGAAACCAATGGTCTTCAGAGGGACCTGCTCTGGATCTGGGCCATCAATGAGGCTAGCAATGTAGGTAGACAGGGCAAGAGGTGTGAAGAAAAATAGAGGATTTTTCTTCAGAAGCAGCAAGTGGCTGAGAGTATTCTTGTTGCACAGGAGGCTGCAGAAGGTAGCAGGGCTTGATGGAAGTCCCTCTTCAAGTCAGGAGTTTTGTGCCCAGTCACTGAGGCAGGGTGCCCAAACATCCCATGGACAGTCAAACAATGAGAAAGTCCCCTTTGCATGACTGCTACAACACTGAAACACCAGGTTTTCCTTTTGTTATAAAATAATTTCTTTAGTATCAAACATTAACTGTGCTATCAGCATTTTTTTGTTAACATTCTTGCCAGTAGCCCAGTCTCCAGAAGTTTGAGGCATGCGGTTGTCCTTAGCATCCCCAGTTACTGTCTTGGGAAACAGTGTGGGTGCCCATGGCAGAGCCATAAGCATTTAGCAAATACAGTATAAAGAACTTCAGGCAAATACATGTTGAGGTCTGTAATGCTTTCTTTTGTCAGCACACACATTGATAGGTCAAAAGTTCTTTTCCAAAAGTGTTAGTCAGATTTTTCAAAGTTTTTTTAATTTGCAGG
This sequence comes from Pandion haliaetus, assembly GCA_013401275.1. NCBI lineage: Eukaryota > Metazoa > Chordata > Aves > Accipitriformes > Pandionidae > Pandion > Pandion haliaetus. Next base: position 47,133 of record VYZV01022869.1, read on the forward strand.
AGCCTAGAGATCTTCTGGTGGAAATGCAAACTCCTATAAAGTGAATTTAAATCTAACGACTTGATGATAGGTGTGCTTCTTTTACGTACCTTTCTAAGTATCCCTGAAAAAAATGAAGAAAATGTTGTACAGAGAAGGAGAGTTTCCCAGGATCACCTCCTCTACAGAGTAATCAGCATTTTTATTCAGTCCAAATCAACCTTCTGGAAGATACAGACTAGTCTTGCTTACCTTTCTGAACAACTTTTGCCCCAGATTTTTCGTCTCTAAATAACCAGTCCCAACACCAGATCCCAGCTTGTATCACTCTCCATGCTTCTTGCTGTTCTGCATTTTGAAGCACAAGCTGGCACACGCCATCAGTGCCTATGGACAATGCCAGCACTGCCAAGAGAATTAGACAATAAAAAAAGGATAACATTACAAGTATAATACCTGACTTTGACATCTTAATAACAAACAGCTAAGGAAATGCTGGAATTAAAGTTAGCTGTGGAATTTCAACTCTGTCCTCTCCTATAAAATACCTTTTTGTTATGTCCCACTATTCAAGCTCTGCCCTAAACCAAGAGTTATCTATTTTCTAATGCACTTTTTTTCCCATGGCATTCTGTCTTTATAGCCAAGCTCTCAGATTTAATTCATTTTTACAGCATCATTCAGAGGTGAAGAAAATTATTTCTTTTTTACTGAATAGCTGTGAAGATTAATGTAAAGGATACATACTCATTTTTGTGTCTGGGCTGAGGCTGTGCATTTTACACATTAGATTTGACAGGCAAAAATGCTGACCGTGGGATCTGCAGCTTGTTCCAGGGAATGAACTTCTCAGGTGAAAAAAGATTTCTCTGGCCTCTTCCTCTCCTTTCCTGCTTCCTTTCACCCATCCTCCACAGCCACCACGTCCCTGTGCCTCCCACCATTGCCCTGACCTCCACCCCACGCTGCTGTTCCACTTCCATGTTCCATCCCTGGTCTTGTCCTTCTGCTTGTCAGGAGGATTCCCAAGTCTTCCCCTCCCTCATTACCACACATATGTCTGGATCTTGTCCTTTCTGCATTTGAATGCAGGAATTTTTCTCCTCCATGTTGTTTCACCCCAGTGAATATCACTGAGAGTACAAAAGGGACAGACTCCTGGCTCTTCTTTCAGGTGCCTGGTCCTGTTGTAGGCTGTGAAAGTCTGCAGCTGAAACTGCAAGGGAAGTCCTGCTTGACCTGAGGTTGAAACCTGCTCAGGGAGGATGAAAACTTCAGGGGTTCAGTTGCTAAAACGAAAGGAATCTCTTAGTTATCCACTGAGCATGTGCAAATTCAGCTTTCCAAAGCCAAGTTTGGGCAGATTTACAGGAGGGCAAAAGGGATATCTCTGATGAAAGGCAACCCTCTTTGGAGTTCTTGGTCCAAGGAAGAGGGGTGCCAGATCTTTTCAAAGAAAAGGTCACAATTGCTTTTTAGCTTGGACAAAACAATGAATTTTTCCTTACCCTTATTATTGGAAACGGCTGAGTTTGTGGACATTCTCCAAAAACTTCAGCCTGAGGCAGATACCTGGCATGGAAAATTTAATTCCAAATGGTTATAGTTTGGCAACATTGTAAGCGCTTGAAAATAGGGTCTTACAATGCAACGGATCATGCTTTCACTGCAATGTGAAAGGCCAAGCCACCAGTCCTACCTCCAGTCAGAGCCCAACACCTTTCTTTGTCACCCATACCACAAACAAAGCAGTGATGCACATTCAAGGCAGGGCTGAACACCTTTTGGGGGGGTTGTGTTCTGTCTGGAAGGAAATTGCTGGGATCAATACCGAAGAAATGGTTAAGGTGAACACCCTGTAATGTAGAGAGCATAGAGGGGCTTCTGACGGCATGATTTACAGAGCTCCTTTCTGAGTTCTGCTTGTCTGCATTTAAACGCATTCATCCTCTTCAAATAAATTTGGTTTTCAGTTTTCTGACAAATGTGTTAGCAACAGCCTATCCTGCATCATCCTGGTTTCCAGCTAGCTCAAGGTGGTCTGTCGTTACCATTAACCCAGCCATTCATTTCCTTCTTTTATCACACCACCACTGCCACCTCTCCCTTGTCATGTCCTGGAGGAATGAATGCATAGACACTGGCAACCAAGTAAAATTAGAGCAGCTGGCTGCTGATGCTGCGTAGCATGTGATTTTCCAGGGATAGCCCATCAGCCCCCTCCCAGTAGATCCTTTCCTGAGTGCCAAGCTCAGTCCCTGGCTTTATGGCTGAATTTCACACACCATGGCAGATGCATGGGCCATATTCTGCAGGCATAGAGCAATTCCTGGAAAAGGCAGAGGAATCATGAGTGGCTAACGAGCTCGAACTGACTTACAGATATTTCACATCTGCCATGTATGAATCAGAACACAGTATCTGCCCCCATGGCCAGACGGTTGGCAGCTCAGAGTACCTCAGGACAAATGAACCATGGCAGAAACTTGGGCATACTCTGCTGCTGTTGTGAGACCTGAGATCACTTTATGTTAGTTTTTCACCAAGTAGGACCACTGCATTGGATCCCCTTGGAAAGATGTGTGTCCTTTGCACAAAGCCCAGCACGGTGGATGTTATGGCAGGGCACACTGCCTGTGTAATACTAGCTCTGTTTGCACAGGTGTTGGATGGCTTTAGAGCCTGGATCCTTGGATGATGTGAGCGTCCAGGAGGTCTTCTGTGGCTTACGGAGTCTGCTGGGAGTTGAACTCTTTCAAAATGAAATCCCTTTTTAGAACTGCTGAAACCTTTGTGAATAACAGTCCTCATTTGCATTAAAGGGTTTTCTTATTGTCCAAGTTATTTCACATATTTTTTTTCAGTAGTGGCAGAGAACTATCAAAATTTGGAGAGATAATCCCTTCCTTATTGTCAGCTTATTGGGACATCAGAGAGGGGACAAAGGCAATGGGTATGATTGTGCTGTTGGTGAAATCCAGGGCTACCGGGATTGCCTGAGGAATGGGCCTGGCCATTTGTTTTTCTAAAGATGCTGGAAACTACCACACAGGAGCCCATGTTTCTTTTGTGAAATGAATCGTTATATTTATTACCAGGGAGGTCAAAGGGAGGGGAAAACTGGCTGATAGCGTGCAGGTGGTGAGAAGGGAGGGGGGAATATTTCCAGTACTGGTGGAAAGAGAGTTAGAGGCAATTGCAGCAGCACCTGACTAAAATCAGAACTGATTAAAATCAGGAGAAAAGCAGGATGAGTGAAACAAGAATGGATTGAAATTATAATAAAACACAACTTGTGCCGAAACACCAGCCTTCTATGTCATGCCTCGAGTGAAAACAAACCCGTTTTCCAACAGAAGGAATAATAACCAGAAGCTGTTTTAGGAAGGTCCATGCAGGCTGGTGGGCCCACCACCACGGCGAGCATCACCCGGGGGCAGGACAGCAGCTAGATGGCACCGCCGGCTGCACTATCACCCTTCTCCGCTCCCAGCAATGCTCAATGCCAAGGCTGTCAGCTTGGCTTGCCCAGATACTGTTTTTGCTAAAGGCTGTGGTTCTGGATTGAAAAATGAAGAAGATAAATTTTACTCAGAAGATTCAGCAGGACTAAGATATGGCCTTGTGATACAGCCTGAAAACTCACCGACAGGTCCATGTTTCCAGTCTTTGTTGAGTACTTTCAGTGCTTTCTGGATCACAAGTGCTTTCTAAAAGAGATGTAAAGATTTAAAACCAGACAATGTCATCGTGAAAAATGTTTTTTTCCCTGTGATATGATAAGGGCAAAAATTTGGTTTTGTCCATCTGTCTGAGGAAGTTTAACTGCTCCCCACTCTTCTTTTTACATCTTTACATCTCTACTTAGCTGTTACTATCCACTCTTCTTTTTATATCTCTACTTAGCTGTTACTATATCAATAGCAGAGTAACAGCAACAGCTCACAAACTCAAGAGGTGACCCTTCCAGCCATGCTAAAGTCCTGCATTGGTCCACTGAGGTAGGTGCAGTCACATTCATAAGACTATCTGGAGTGTGTTGCTGGTGAACATTTTAACACTGTTTTCCATCTGGGCACCATTTTAATCTCTAGGAGCTTCAGACCTGAGACTGAGCTTTCCCAGGGCCAGGCTACAGGCCAGACCATGACCCTGTCATGACATGAGAGTTTAAAAAACTACCCCTATAACAATAAAATCTGTTGCTGGAGTGAGAAGAAAAGAGAGGATTTCTATTATATGTTGGGTTTGTAATAATCAGAAGAGCACAGTCTGCTGTGCTTTTACATTCTCTTAAAATCTCTTCTGCAATTTATTTCAGTTACTTTCCCCCTGGTTCCCATGCTCATCCCCTGCATGCATTTTCTGTAGGGAGCTACTAGTAGGAGCCAGTTATAGAGATCCACGAGGAACCTGGGAAGTAAGAACATGTGTCCAAGTGCTGTCTGGGCACCTTACTTGTCAGCTGTGTCTCACAGGTGATATGCCTCCAGGTCATCCTTTGCTCCATCATGCATTCAGCCAGTCTCTCTTCTCCTGTGTGCCAAGCCCATAGGGCAACTCTTGCTGCTAGCTCCTCCTAAGCAGGATGATAGTAGGGAAATAGCCTTCATTCTTGTCTTCTTCCCCTGACTTGTCTCAGGGCCCTGTGGGTGTCAGGGAGGTCCTGTGGGAGGTTGGTCAGGGTCAGTAAGGCTTACCGGTGCCTTCCAGACCCTGACAGCTGCCTTAAAGAGTCAACTGCTGTCTACAGGTCTTTGCAGCAGCTTCAAGGACTGTGGGGATGATTATTTTTCTTAACTGTGGGACAGTGGCAGAAAGGACCCACATGGAGAAATCTCCAGCAATAAAAACCCCCAAACCAACCCCCAACCCCCAACCCTTGGCTTTGCTTTTGGGACCTATTTTGTTCAATTCTAACTTGAGAAATTCTAGCCATAGCCCAAGTGTGAGCCATGTCACAGAGCCATCTGCTCTGTGCAAAATAGTGTCGCACATCCAAGACTTTTAGTGAAAGGGCAAGAAATTAATTATAGGCTGAATGAAGCCAAAATGAGACCCCAATGGTCTTTGAGTCACAGTGTATTAAGTATTGTGAAAAATGTAACATTTTCCCTCTCCCACAACTCCACCCCCTTGAAAAAAGCCCTGCAGTACAAGCTATGTGCACTGCAAGGGGAAGTGCTGAGGGGTGCCATCCTACCAGATGTTAGGCAGTTATCTAAAATGCAAACCCACCTCTCTGAGATAGGGCCAGGATTGATACACAGGTGAAATAAAATACAACTAAGCTCCGACAGAGGAAGAATTTGGATGCAATCTGGTCCAGTACCAAACAAATAATGATTTCTCATTGTTTTGGGTTTGTGTGGCAAGGTTTTGGTAGCGGGGTGTGTGTGGGGGAGTGGCTACAGGGGTGGTTTCTGTGAGAAGCTGCTAGAAGCATGCCCTATGTCTAATAGAGCCAATGCCAGCCGGCTCCAAGATAGACCAGCCGCTGGCCAAGGCTGAGCCCATCAGTGATCGTGGGAGAACCTCTGTGATAATGTATTTAAGAAGGAAAAAAAAACAAACCAACCCTGTGCAACAACCTGTAGCCAGAGAGAGGAGTGAGAGAAACAGCTCTGCAGACACCAAGGGCAGTGAAGAAGGAAGGGGAGGAGGTGCTCCAGGTGCCAGAGCAGAGATTCCCCTGCAGCCCATGGGGAAGACCATGGTGAGGCAGGCTGTCCCCCTGCAGCCCATGGAGGTCCACAGTGGAGCAGATATCCACCTGCATCCCGAGGAGGACCCCATGCTGGAGCAGGTGGATGCCTGAAAGAGGTTATGACCCCATGGGAAGCAGGCTCCTGGCAGGACCTGTGAAGAGAGGAGCCCACACTGGAGCAGGTTTGCTGGCAGGATTTGTGACCCCATGGGGGACCCATGCTAGACCCTTCTGTTCCTGAAGACTGCAGCCTGTGGAAAGGCCTCACATTGGAGAAGTTTGTGGAGGACTGTCTCCCGTGGGAGGGATCCTACACTGGAGCAGGGGAGGAGTGAGGAGTCCTCCCCCTGAGGAGGAAGGAGCGGCAGAGACAATGTGTAATGATCTGATTGTAACCCTCATTCCCTGTCCCCCTGCACTGCTGTGGCAGGGAGGAGGGAGAGAAAACCGGGAGTGAAGTTAAGCTGAGGAATAAGGGAGGGGTGGAGGGAAGGTGTTATAAGATTTGATTTATTTCTCATTATCCTACTCTGATTTCATTGGTAATAAATTAAACTAATTTCCCCAAGTTGAGTCTGTTTCGCCCATGAGAATGATCTCTCCCAGTCCTTATCTCAATCCATGAGCCTTTTGTTATATTTTCTCTCCCCTGTCTAGCTGAGGAGGGGGAATGACAGAGCAGTTTTGTTGGGCATCTGGCATCTAGTCAGGGTCAACCCACCACACTCACTTACTGAAAGATTTTCTTGGAGATGATCAATGAACTGAAATATCCCTTCCTCCCCTGTGCCCTCAAACCCTCTGTGAACAAGCCCAAACTCATTCATTCCAGGCTGCAGAAGAAAGGTCATTGGTCTGCTCTCCACAGCATGGGCAGTGCGTCCTGAGGAGCACAGCTCTGCTCAGGATGCTTGGGGAAAATGCTTTGCAACTGTGCCATCCCTTGCCAAGACTCTCTTGCTTTTCCCTGTGGTTTCCAGGCAAAGTTTCTGCAAGTTCATGACCAGTTCTGAGCTAGCAAACAATGTCAAATTAAAAGGAAAAAGCAGAGTAAGCAGTTCATCTCATCTGGGGAAGCTAAAATATCTCTGCAGTGGGATGTACTCCTTATGGTTTATTTGCTGTGGCTACCTCACCTTGGGAGGGAGCTGTGTAAGCCAGGGTGTGAAATCCAGAGAGAAGGCAGCATTTCCACATCCTTGTTGTCCCTCCTCTTGCTGTACATGTGAGCAGTTCCCCCTCACCAGCTTGCTCTGTCCTTCACTCTCACTCTTCCCTCCTAACACAACTAATTTATCTCCTGGCTCACAAATATCTCCCTCAACGTCTCTGCAGTTTCCCACAGCCCAGCTTTCTTCCCCCCGGTCTGACTGCCAACTCAACCATTCTTCCCAGAAGGCCAAGAAACCCTCCTGTACAGGCTAAAAAATTCCTCTGATCTAAGCTAAAATCCTTTCCTGATCCTGGCTAGAAACAAACTCAAACCCTTGGTTCAACAGACCATCCTGCAGGGCTTCTACAGCCCTGCCCATGGATGCAGCCCCAGCAGTGAGTGCTCATGTGCCCCCTCCCAGGAGCATCCCCATGGCCTTTTGCCCTACCAGACTGCTTGGTGACACCTGCCATCCAGTGATGTCCTTAGCTTAGAATGAGATCCTGTGGTTTGAGCTGGAAAGTAAAACACAACTTCTTACCAGAAATCCTGTGTTTCATGCTCTTATTACATATTTAAATCATAGGAAACTTTTATCACTTTCAGTTGGTGGAGAAAAAAATGTTCATTTTAAAATACCCAAGAGATGTTGTCCGGGCAGTTTTGCATGAGGATATGAATAAGACCTTTTTGGAAAGACACAAGTAGCAGCTCTTTCCTCATCCTGCACGTTGACTCTTTACTTAAAATTGCTGTTTGAAAATTCTATTTCTGCAAACCAAGCTCTTCTAGTGTTAATGTCTTACATGGAGATACTTAAATCCTGGAGTCCTTGCTCACTCTCTTAACTAGACCAGAGAGACACTGTGAACAACTCCCCTTGAAGAGGGGAACTCCCTGCTGCTGGCGGCAGCTCAAGCATTTACTACAAGGGGAAAAGGGTGCACATCTGTGCGTGGTGGGGGCAACAAGGACTGTAGCCAAGCCCAATTCTGCGTGCTCGGCCCTCCAACGTCACAGCTGTACCTCATACCAATGACACAATGCTCTCCGAGCACAGCAACGGGATGGTGCAAACTTGCCACAGCAGCTCTTAAGCACTCTGAGCTCCAAGACTTGCTGTTTTTCTCCAACAATTGCTGAAATATATCCAAATATATTATGAGAAGTGATGTTGCATCAGTTTAAACAAATTGCTTTTAGGGTAAGTGTTCATTTTTGCATTTAGGCTGGTTTGGAAAACATGCTTGTGTTGTTTTTTTTTAAAGTGTGGTCCAGGGTGAAAAACAACTTTTTCAGTTATTGAATGAAAAAGCTCTTAGTATCAAGGGATAATTGTTTCCAGTCCATGTAGGTCAGGGTTAACATTGAGTAATTCTTAGCTAGGCTAGTTAATGACTATGATATGCAAAGAATTTCTGTTTTCAAACCAATACAAGCCAAAGGTTGTCCTTAGCAGCATCAGAAAAATCACTGTGACATCCCTCAGAGAAGAAAAGAGATAAACATGCATGTACACTTTATTAGTTAAAAATCTTTGCCTGCCATTATGATTTTCTTTTTGTCATACTGGGTTGGAAGAAAGGCAAGGTGTCTCTTTGTCTGATCAGCCCGTGCAGAGATTCTGCCATTTTGAAAATGTGGCAACAAAATTTTGTGAAGTTATTTTTGGGTATTGACCAAATTTTTGTTTATAGCTTTCAAGAGTGACCAGCTTGAGAAAGAACCCACAGATATTTAACTTACAGTTCTGCTTTGCTGTGCCATTCTGACAGTTCCATGAAATGCTATCTCTTTTTTGTAGATAAGCCATTTATTGTTTGTTCAAATGACATTTTGCCTCTCAGTCCTTCTTTCAGTTGCCATAAGTGCTGATCATGTTAAAAAACCTCAACAAAACAAAACCTCCCCCTAGCTGAGCAGGAATCCATCACCTTCACTAAGATGCTCACTTTCCCCTCCATCTCCTTAAACCTCATCAAAGAGCTACAAGGAAGAGCATGCAGGAAAAAAGGCTATGAAGCTGCCTCGCTTGTCCCAGGACCTGACCAGCACCACAAAGTATGAAGCTGTAACGAGGAAAGCCTTAAGCATGGCTGGGCATGGGCACTAAAATACCAGAAGAGATTTTAGAGATCTCGACCTACTCTCAGCACCCACGGATGAAACCATGAGATGCAAAATGGCTGGCCAGCACGTTTTTGCGGAAGAGTCATCAGTGAAACCTTGCAGTGAGGCATCCTGTGGGGCTTTTTTCTGCATATATTGTGCAAATGTGTATTTCACAGGTTTTTATACAATAGGCAAGAAAACCTTGCTGTGGGGCCATGGAGGGAAGTGGATAGACTGAGCCCAACTCTGAGGAACCAGATGCAAGGGAATTATATGAGTCCACTGAAGAGATATTTTCCTGATCCAATAGCAGTGGATAAGGAGCTGTAGAGGGAAGTGGAGCATTTGCTGCTTTTTTTTTGTATTTCTACTGCACATGCAGATTGAATAACAGCATTTAGTAATATTTCTAAGCAATGGTTTTATGGTCCAACAGGAATGTATGGCAAAATGTGCTTTGCTCTGTACCTTTCCTCATTCTGAACTTGAAAGGTTTGTGTGGAGGTAATTACCACTAAAAAAATATTCACTTGGAGTGAAGAGGACGGGTAAACACGTTTCTCAGGCTGATGCTGTGGCTGAACAGGTTGGGAAGGGGATGAGAATATGAAGGGATATTGGCTATAGCTCCATGGGTAATTGTCCACTGGGTTCAGAGGCTGCTCATGTCAATACTTTGGTCATTTGCTCCAGAGCAGTTTGTAACAGCTGGATTTGATGCCAACGAATCAGTATGAGTGAATTTCACGTTTCCTGCTTTAAGAGAATTAAAGTTGTCCTCTGTTTTCACTGGGGAGTTCTTTCATGACATCTGCAGAGGGTCAATCTGCCAGGGTTCATCAGTGCAGGTCTGGACATGTTGCACAGCACCTGTGGCTGCAAGAAGAGGAAAATAGGGAAAGGAAGTGTCAGTGCAGGAGCAGGGCTTAAATGTTTTCAAGCTGGATGGTTGAGGTAGATGTGTTGCTCCTGGAGATGGGTAACTCCTAGAAGAGAAGCATACTGTAGGCAGCTGGGAGATGTTTACGGATCACACAGAAATATCAAAGATGCATAAGGAAATGGTATCAGGATTGTCTCTCGGGGAAAGAAGGGCATTTCCACTCAAATCACCAAGGTATTTTAGAAGGAAAGGAGGGTTATCCATAGAGTCTGCCTGTGCCATGCTAAAAAAGAGCAAATTCCCTGGGCCAGGAACTATTTTTCTGCTTCTCTCCTCTGTTCAGGTGTAACATGACCTTTTTCTTTTTCCTTCAGGATGGAGAGGCTCAGAGTTCCTAATTAAAACAAAACTTATTGCAGTGTTTGGATTATATCACTGTATATTGTGAAAACTTTCTCCTTAAAACAACAGCAGCCCAAGACCGTCATTGAAATAGACACTGGCTTGTTGGCAAAGGTTTATTTTATGCTCTCAACATTTATTTTGAATGCTTAGGTTTGTGGTTTTGTTTACTTTCAGTGAAATGCATTTTAGCTGTTTTGCTGTTTTGCAGTAGTCAGACTTCTGCCCAAAGGCTGTAGGGCGGTCTTCTTTTAAGGCCTGAAAGTGTGAATTAAATTAGCTTCCTTTAAAGACCATACCTTTGTTTACCTTCCCCCTAGAAAGTCACTCTCTTTTAAAAGGTGATGTGCTTTGGGCACTGTGGATATATGAGAAGTATAATTGTGTAATGCTGCAGTTCCTGCCCTTTCCTTCCCCTCTGGACCTGCCATGGTATCGCAGGGTCTTGCTGTCATCCCACTGTGCCTGCAGATATAGGTCGCCAAGAGTATGCAATATTGATACCTAATGAAATGACTAAAATGAAAGACAGAAGTGTGAAAGTGGTGTAAATCATTGCCCTGAATTTAGTTTTTAGATCAAGAAGCCCAAAAGAGATGTACTGAGAGTGCCTGCTGCTTGCTGGAAGATGCTGGCTTCACAAGCAATGAGAAACGCTGCTTTCCTCTCTCCTTCACAGAGAAAATACTCCACACTAAGTGGAGGGGTTAAAACAATATGCAGTAAATAAACTGCCTGCCCAGTGCTGATCTCCACATGTCCCTGGTGCATAGAGAAAAATGGATTGGAAATATTTTTTTGCACAATCAGACCTTGGGCTTTGATTTCTCAGTGTGATGAGAGAAGTAAAGTCCATGGGGAACAGAAAGAAGTTAATGAGGTACCGTGGGGTCAGTCAGTCTTCCCCTGCTATATTACTGATACTTGTGTGGACTAGTATCAGTAGTCCACATAGGTTATATGTAGGTGTTGAGGTTATAAGGTGAGAGAGCCCTCCAGAAACAGCTGCCCCAGCAGGACAGTGGATGTACTTGTTGGGAGAGGTTGACCCTGATCTCTAGGCATGATGTGTGGACGAGCAGGGTGCTTTTGAAGAAAATTTCCTGCTTATCCCCACTTACTGTGCTCTGGTTTGTGTCATGGAGCAGGCTTAGGGTGTATGAACTGGGGCTCCTTTTAGGTGATACTAAGCTGCAAGAGCCTCAACTGAGCTGCAGACACGAATGGGCATTTGGTCCCTGGGACCAAACCTAAGTAAAGACACCCTGAAGAGTGTATAGTACAAATGCTGTGTCCTCAGCCCCAGCTCCTTCACTTTGCCAGATAATTCCCTAGTATACACATGGCCGGTGTGAACTTCCCTCCTTGTCTGTTATTATTCCCTGTACCCAATGGCAAGGTTGTCTCAGGGACCTGCAGGCTGGAGAGTGACACAAGATTGACCCCTCTGGGATAGCACTCTTGGAGGTGGCTGTCCCTGGGGGAGAGATGTGGTTGGCGCTAGAAACTCAAAGAAGGGAAAAGGGAGCCTGGTGTGTGGTTATGGCTTGACTTCTTACCAAAAGATTTTACTGGTGAATGCTGAGTAAGCTCATCACTTTGGTGACCCCATTTGCAGAGGGCAATAGCTAATTAAAGGGTCTTTTCCTTGCACTTGACTATTTTTTCCCTATCTAGCCATGACCTGGGGAAGTCAAACAGGGAAGAACATAGAAAGAGGGTGTAGAAGATCTTTAAATAGCCACTGGTTTGGCAGACTGAGAGGCCTCAATCTCAGTAATGAACATGTCTGTGCTCTCTTTATTTTTATTTTTGTTTGTTTGTTTTGGGCCTGAAAGGTGTCAGAAAGCTTTGTATTCTCTCTCTCTTTTTTTTTTTCTTGCATATTTTTAACTTTGAGGAAATATGAACTCATGAACCTTCCGAGAGACCTTCTAACCTTCCAAAACACCACAAACAGAGAGGGGGGATTTTAATCTGTTTCACATCTTGTCATCGACTGAATTTAGCAGGAGATAACAAACAAATTTGGGAGGAGGGAGCTATAAAAGCTGCAGGAATTCCTACGTGTTTCACCAAGAGTGGAGAAATTTTGTTAAGTATCCAACTTTGTAAGTTTCAAGAGCTTCTGCACTTACCTTTGACAACATGGAAGTCAGTCTTTCCATGAAGAGGCTATTTACCCATACGAGATGCTGAAAAGAATATACACAGTTCTGAGAAGGGTCACAGTCCCATTTACTTGCGAAGAAAGAGCTCTTCTTTTTATGTATAAACAGGGGAAAAGTATCTGCTATGTTTCTATAAAAGTCATGCTAGCATGGAGGGCACTGATATTCACAGTACTTAGAAAACACTTTCGAGAGTTCAGATTATCTCCAATACACTTAACAAAGACTTACTATAGCATCTCAAAAAGGCTTATAAAACCTTATGTGACAGCTTGCCATATGGTTAGAGAACTGCAAATACACTTGGCTTTTCTGCTTGGATATTCTTCCAGTGAAGATTCCCCTAGGAAGTTTCATTGCTTAATTTTGGCAAAGAGGATTAATTTATGTCCTTTCAGTTTGCCCTCTGAGAAACAATGATAGAAAAGCATGAATTTCATTAAAAATTATTCCATCCCAGTTGTCACAATTGATCACACGTTTCTGATCTTCTTTCATAACATACTTTAATGATTTCTTTGAAATTCCTTGATTAGAAAAGAATAACTCTGGGAACAATAAAAAAAAGTGAAATCAAACATTTAAACTCAAGTTCAGGCCTAACTTGTATTCAATTTCGAGGGAGGAGTGGTACCTATGACTCAGTAAGTTTTATGGCATATTTCATACAGTGATTTATAACTGATGGGAATTAGTTAATATATCAGCCTTATAATATTTTGGGGTTATACATGAAGAAGAGGGTTTTGTGTTTACAGAGGAACCTGATATTGCATGTAGAAGCCAACTCATGAATACTGCTGTAGCATCATACGCGTAAATGTTCTCAGCATATATTTATTTAGTATTAAATGAGGAACTCAACCTACAAAGCATTTCTGCCAGGATTACATGCTGCTTTCTAGTCATAGCTGTGCAGATATACACAGAGCACTGGGAATTAATGTTACGATCTCCTTGCTGGGCTTCACTGTTGTGGCTGCATCCTCTCCCCACTGATCTGTTCCTTGTGTGTGCAGGGATGTCTTTGCTTGCTTTAACCATAAAATAATTTGAACAAACAAACAACACTGCCATTTGTTTCTGCTTTCTTTCCTATGACTACAATTATATTCTGTAAGTTGTATCTTCTGTTGTGTCATCCAGAAAAACAGGTTATTAAAGAGTTGTCAACAGGGAAATTATTGATCTTATGTTTGATACCAAAGAGATACTTTAGTGCAGTCCAAGAGCTGCTTTAAAGCTTTCTGGCAGGATATTATGATTTGAACTTTTGATACTACCATGAATGTTGCATCATGTTGCAAATGGTAGAACTGCACACTGACAAAAAATATTTATGACTCTCGTAGGAAGGCTGCCATCAGGAATCTATTGTTAATACTGAAATACTGAAGCTTAGTATTTGAGAATCTTTCCTCAGATATCAGCAAGTTTGGCAACATGTTTAGTGTTTGTCATGCTTCCTAAGGACTTGAAAGAAGCAAATATATATAGATTTCCTTAAAAAAAAAAATCAGATTTTTAATGAGCCAGGCACACACTAAGAAATTATTCTCATTCAGAAACAGAAACTTAAGAGTGAACACTTTCTGTAAAACAATGCGAATTGCAGTTATTTCTTGCAAGAAAGCTTGAAACTCCAAATGAATGCATAGCTAACTTTTTTACAGCTATTTTTCTCTATGTGATATTTTTGCTGCTTTGGAGTTCTTATTCAGCTAGCAATGCAAAAAATTGTATCAAAATAAGTCTTTTCTGTCTTGAGAAAGGTAACCATGGAAGATATTGCTAGTCAGAAACCACACTCATTTGCATCATATGTTCAAAACTTTCTAGGCTGTTAGACCTTTCAAGCAGAATTTTCAGTCTATTTAGAATATACTAATTATAGTTATGATACTTAAAATGAAGATGAGGATTGTTTAGCAAAAGAGGAATACAGTCTTCCTATGTATGAAGGGAAGACAGAACTTGAATGTAAGGAGAAGATGTTTGCTTCCAGGCAGCACCTACAACAGCAGGTTCTTTCTCATGATCCATTTTGTTAACCTTCAGATTTCAAAAAAAGCTGGAATCTGAGAAATGGGCCATGGTAAAATTTTGGCTTGAGCAGTCAGACATCACCTAAACCCAAAGTTTCTTCTCAGGCAGGCTGTGGAGCAGGGAATGAACTCCCCAGCTAAAGATTATTCTCCAAAGAGTCCTTTAAACTGTCAATAATTCTGGGAAAGAATCAGCTTTTCTGAAGATCAGAGTGACCAGGAACCTCTCCTTCTCCAAGAGCTTTTCTACTCTTCTTCTGATCAGCTCCCCATAGACCACTCAGAGAGCTGGTGTGTGGATGGTGTTCACCAAGCTGCATCAGTACGAGACAAATCAGAGAAACCAACAGTTCTTGCTTCAGATTCCATGAGGAATCTGCTGAGTTTCAAAAGAAATACATTTATACTCTTGATGGGGAAAAAATTAAGCTTTTCAGAATACAGATAAAATTAAAATTCCAACCTTTGCCCAACAAAATCAGTTTGTGTATGTAGCAAATCCATTGTGAGCAACACTCTCTCTGTCTCATTTTGTAATGTTATTGTACTGATCTCTTTGGATGGAGTTATTTTAATCTAACTTTTATAATGTAAAAATGTTCAGCTACACCAGTAAATAGGAATACTCCATAGTCTTGAGCAGTAATTGTTATATGACATTATCTTTTTAATCCTAGTCTTAGCCCTAGAATGGTATTTCCTTGAAGGAGCCCTAAAAGCTATGTTTAGTTGTTTAATGTGGTAATGTTGTGATTTTAAGCAATTCCCGTCATATCTAATTATGCATTTGGGTCTTTTCTTCAGTTTAAGAGACCTGAAAACGAAGTTGCATCTTAGTTTGCTGTAGTGGAATTGAATTTTACTTGAAATGCTGTGTAGACCTTTGGCAAAATTTCATAATAGTATTTGCTTCTGGAGTTATTGTGTTAGTAGTAATGATAACTGACTTTACGATTAGTCTACTTCAGTTGATTCATAAATACCTGGTTTAAATTTTGGGCTGTAATCAACTGACTACTATTTACTGTCATTGTTGAAGACACTCTGATATTGCTGACTGGTAGTTATTGCCAAAATATGATTAGTACAGTTGTACATAAGAAAATACTTTTCAACTCATTATTCACTTGTTTCCCTTTGTTTGGCTGCATAACTCAGTCCATCTTTTACTGGCTTTGTTACAATCAGTAAGTGCTAACTAGTAAAAGTAAATAAGTCATTTGGCAGTCCTCAAATGTATGAAAGGGCTAAGTGGGAATGTAGATTTTGTTTTAGAGTAACTATTGGTAACTCCATTGTTTGCTCATGTTTCTCTTCAACTAGTCCAGTGACAATTATTTAATATAATTTTTACTGGTTATGAATTTCTAAATTTTGGTTTAGCAATTTGAACATTATGTGATGCTCAACAACTCGGTGAAATATTCTCTTGCCCCTAGATATGCTGTCCCAGTATAGATTTCACTGTAAAGACCTCACAGTAATAAGGAACAAGTCTGTGCCTGGGTGAGAAGATTAGGAAATACTGCCTGATTTGCCTCTGTATCTGCCCCCCATGCCTCCAACAAAGACTTTGCATCTAGATGCAGGCAAGCAGGCCAGAACTGAAGACAACTGGATGTTTCTGCCTACAGAAGAAAAGGAAAGGTTGCGATAGGGAGAAAAGCAGACAGCTAAGTGCTTGTGAATTGCCTTGTCGCAAGTGCTCCTTACTCATCTTCTCATTTCTAATGTCTGTCTCAGGCAACCAAATCTCCTCGGGATCTTCCCTAACACTGACTGCAAGGTGATGAGAATATATCTGACTTCCCTGAGCCCTCCCAGGGCAGCACTTGCACAACAATTAGTTTGAGACAGATCGACAGGGGCTGATACGTATTGCTGTGGATTTCAGAGCAGTGCCATCCCTTTCCAAAGTGTATCACACTGCTAGCTACCTATTCCTGTGATGTGCTATTTGTTTCAGTGCTGTAATAATCTTTTTGCATCAGGGGGTTAAAACTCCTGATAAAACCTTTTAAAACCATTTCAGGAGAGGCTCTGCTCCCCCCTTTTTTGCAATGTTGCTGCCTCCCCCAGGGGTTTCAAGCAAGCCAGGCCTTTGCACGTATGGTGCCTATGTATATGTTATAAAGGACCAAAAAAAGCCCTTAAGACAGCCCTTAAATGCTCTCTTTTGAAAGGCACTGAAATGCTAGATCAGTAGTCTCGGCATCCGCCCCCAGCAGCCTGGTGGAGGGCATGCCCTCAGTACACGTAAATGAAACACATTCAATCCAAAATGACCTGCCCTCGTTTGCCATCCTGCTCCTTTGGCTGGGCGCTTTCTGCTTGTGGGGGTGGAGGTCACTTACCCCCTGGCCCTCGGGGTGGTGCAGAACAAGGAGGATCATTCTCCCAATCCTTGGGCTGACTTAGTTTCTCAAAGATCAGGATGCAAAGTGATTTACATTCCTAAGTAGCAAGTCATGTTTTTTGAAACTAGGATGTGGGCTTCTAGCTTGAGAGCAATTTTAAGAAAAGGCCAAGTTTGTGTAGCTTCTGAGAAAGGGGAAGCAGTTCACTGGGGACAATATTAAGTACAGCCATTACTGATTCCCAAGCAAGTCTTACACAGTGGCTAAAAGCTGATCTGTGACAGGCATTAGCACAAACTGGCTATAAAAATCAGCCTCTTTGACTGTGTTTGCTCAGCCAGAAAATGCTCATATTTTAGGCATTTTGTCTGTCCAGTTGATTTAATCAAGTAGCTGCGTGTTCTTCTAGATGTCCCGGTCCTTTGCTCAGTGTGTCGTTCTCAGTTGCCACATTCTTTGCAGACTGTCTATTGGACTTGCAACCTATCTGCCATGCTTTGGGGCAGCGTACACATTTTAATGACAGTAAAACATATATTTGTAGACCTACTTCTTCTCTGCCCCAGACGAAGAGCATTGATATTTAAATCTAATCACAATAAAAAGGCACCATTTTTCATTCATGCAGTTTCAGTATCTGTTCTAGACTCAACCATTTTCCTGCCACAAATTTTCTCCTCCGGTATTATCTAATGATTCAACAAAGATCTCTTGCATTTGTCCTTCCACTGGTTTTCTAAGATGCTAAACCAGATCAGACATTTATCATATTTCCAGGTTTCCAGTCATTGTGGATGTACCTGCATTCTAAAGTAACCTTTCTTCCCATGCTTTATGAGAGTCCAGTTCTTCACTGAGCAGCCTATAAAAGCTTAATCTGCTCTCTCAGTGCTACCGAATCTTGGTAGCACAGATCTTCTGTTTCAAATGATTACTTAAATTCATGTGATCAGTGAAACTTTCCACAAGCTTTACATCTTGGGGATTTTTAACAGCAGTAATGCAACAACAATTTTGTTTTGTTTTCACACATGCTGAGCTCACTGCTTAATTATTCTTGTTACGAAATACTCCAGGAGTTGTTTCAAGTCATCTTCTAAATACCTCTTAGAGCTGGGAGTCTTTATCAAAACTTTAATTGCTCAAGCAGAGATTCTCTGACAAGGTTAAAACACAAAAATGAGCTAGGTAAATCTTGTTTGAGTGCAGGCATTGTTCTGCATTTCTTCCACTTGGTTTCTCTTTTCCAAATTGTGAGTTAAATGAAATGGCAAACTGTGCCCTGAACTGGCAGGAATGTTTCCAGTTTGCCCACAGGCAGTGGATTCTGCCCAGCAATATGTAGCCTGCTGGGAAAAAAAAGACATGATTCACTTCCAGAAGCACACTATAACAGTGACATAATTAGTGAAATCCTCTTTTTTTTTTTTTTCTGCCTTTGTAGCTTATTTCCTTATCAAAAGATTCTATTCTTTCCATGAAACTAACTCTTTCAGTATGATGCGAAACACTATAGAAGTGTAATTTATTTGTATCAGGTTTTAGCCAGCATTTCTTTCACTGCCCAAGAGGCTGTGTTGGAAATTTGATGAAATACTATGACTTACCATATGCAGCTAACTAGGTGCAATACAACAGGCTCTGAAAATTGCAGACCTTGTTATAAGACTGTGGGTTACTTCTATCTTTACTGATTCGACAGTTTTTTGATCTCAGTGTGCAATGACTTCTGTTTCAGTATCCTTATGAACAGCTTGCATACTCTTTTATACCCCTTACTTATGAGATGAAAACAAAAGCCATCAGGCATATCTTAAAAGCCAGGACTTATTACTGGAATCTTACAAGCTTTTCAGGGTTCTGCCTTTCCAGATTTGCTCCTGGAAGCTTATCTCTGTAGGCACTGAGTTAGTGACATGTTATTATATGGGTTTTGTCCAAAAATGAATGATAGGATGCTTCTGGAGGAAAGGCAGGATTATAAATAAGTAAGCAGAGCACTAATTCTCATGCTGAAAAATCAAGATAACTTACAGTTTTGAATTTTAATGTAATTTCATGACAATTTAGCTGTTTCTTAGTGTAACGTGAAGTTACCTTTTTTAAGCCAAAGTTGATGTGTATGGTCACCAGGAAAGGTTTGTCTCTGTAAAGAAGGTGGCAGGGAGCAATTAGTGAGAGTGCAGGCAAGGGGCCCATGAACAAGAAGACAACATATGGTGCTGCAGCAAACAGTGAAAAGAGGAAACCTGATCTAACACATTTTGGCAGCTCCCATGTCAGCTGCATTATGCCAGCAGTGATATCCAAACCTGTAAGCTATGCCAGTGCTTCCTGGTGCAGCATCCACAATATGTGTGTATTTGCAACAGAGGTGTCTGATTCCTCTACACTTGTTCTGGCATTTTGTACGCATATTTCCAAAATCAAAGAATCAAAGGCACTGTATATCCTGGTAAGGCATTAGGTTTGCAGGCTATCTATATTATCATCTGACTTCATCTGTCCAGACAAAATAGGCATTTTTAGTTATTTCTTGTGCCAAAGTAATGGAGATTTCTGTGTCTCGGACACCACTTCAGTCAGTTTGTCACTAAATGCAAGGTCAGCTACAGTGGGATCTTAGCTTAAAATGATGTAGGCCAAATCCTTAGTATACTAGTATTTTGAATTTGTAAAAGTGATACTTAAAACAGGTTCTTTAAAAAATTCAAAGAAGAAACTTACTCCAAATATATGCTAATGATAACTGACTTTTCTCCATAGTCTAATGTCTGTTGCAGGTTTTACTTTATAGGCTTGGTGACGTCAAAAACACCTAAAAATGTTAGACTGAAAATCTAAAACTAATTAAGATATAGTTCAATAGTTGGTATTTCATATCTTCATTATGTTGCTGTTTGAACTCACATCATATATGAAGCTTTTTCTATGAAGCACTTTACCACTTTATGCATCTGTTAAAAGATTTAGAATGGAAAAATTCAAGGTGTGCCTTGTGTGAAAAAGCCCAATAATAAGTTCCTGCTGCTTCAGCACATTATTTTAACAAATATATTGAGTGGAAAGACTGGCTGAAGATTTAACATGCTACTTAAATTCTTACCAACATTATTTTCTGAACTTTCAAATAAAAGCAATGCAATATGTATGGATGGATTTTGAAATATCCGTTGTTGGTTCAGGTGTTCAAATTAAGCTCTCCCTTCAGTCAAAGCTTGGCACTTAATCCAAACTTCCAAACATGAACAAAAAGAGTTTTTTCTCTCCTTTTAAAATAACATATATATGTATTTTGTCACATCACAAAACACTTTACATAATACAAATATAACTTATTTTACTTTGCCCTAGGGCAACTTCCATTCTGTAGTAAAAGTTACTTTATTATCAGAAAATTATGGTGAAAACTGTTATACAGTTGAAATCCTGAAATGATGCATGGATTCCCAGCACAAGTTTTGTAACTTTCATGGCAATAATTACATTTCTTTAACAACTTCACTTGCATATAACAGAACTGCAAATAAAGCTGTGTAAGATAAGTTCCAACAGGGTGACCACAGAGCGTAGATAGGAGACGATAGTATTCACCATGGGCTTAGACTGAAAAAAAGAGCGTTTTTGAAGAACCTCTTGTATGCACACTCAAACTTCCCACTGACAGTGAGCGCTGACCTGGTTCAAAGGCAGGTTACTGAAGCAATATTGCCATTGCCACTTCTTGGGGGAGGCTTTGCAGATCGTTGATTTCACAGGGTAAGTAATTCCTATCCAAAAGCCCAGGGGCTGGCCAACTAAATCCGAAATTTAAACAGTGAGGTCAGAATGGCTTGACTCAATGGACTCAAAATTAAAGCTTGGCAGGAAACTGTTTTTCCGTCCCACAACCCTTTTATTTTTAAATATTTCAACATATTCCTTTTCTACAGTGGGATGAAACCAAGATAATTTGACGCTTTTTTGAGAACAAGAGAGAGAGGAAAACACTCCTCTCCATGCTTGTTACTAAATCTCCTGCTTATGAGGCCTCTTTGCCTGTTGGATGCTTCTTTCTCCTCCTTTGGACACTGTAATGACTGGAGAAGGCCAGCTACATGCTCAGGAGGAAAACCAAGATTTGCTCCACCATTTCTCCCTAGTGAAAATCAATGTCTCACCTTTCATGTCTGCTGGACAGAAAACTCCAGGCTCCTGGGAGTGCTCTCTGGGTACTTACCATGCCTCAGTTCCTAAATGAATCCGGACACAAGTGTGAACATGTCCCCCTTACAAATAACCAGCTTTTGTCGCCGGCGGGTCTTTAAAGATGCAGTCTGTGTGTAGGAAATACCTCATTTTACTAACATGGC
>VYZV01022873.1:2580-17912 GCA_013401275.1 Pandion haliaetus
TTTCCTTCCTGACCCATAATGGACCACTAAAACATATATTCTGACATCTTTTGTAAGTCTTTTATAGCCAGAAGTGGATCAAAATAATGCAATAATATTCTTGGGAATGATACTTCTGATCTTATACTCAGCAGCTATATCTCTGCTTTACAGTTCAGTGACACCAGCAACCACCTCCTTGCTTCACTTGCAACTTTAAAGAGAAAAATCCAGTTGATTTTATTTCCTACAAGGGAGACGTAGAGAAACTAGGGGAAAAAGGCATAATTTTTTTTTCTCTTCAAATGACTATTGAGGGCTATGAACCATTTATCATTCAAAGAAATGGTAGTAATGGAGTTTGCCACAGCATTTGGAATACTGGAAATAGAATGGAGAAGAAAAATACCATGGTGTCAGTGAGACATAATGTTGGTCATTACACCTGAAGTCATGCTCCTGCATTTACTGCCTTGGTTAACATAATATTATTTAAAGAAGAGACATAAGGAACCCAGTATTGATGAAAAGGTGCAAAAGTTGTATATTTAATGGCATGCAACCTAAAACAGTTTGTACAATGCAGGTAAATATTTTAATTTCTTTCAGTGACATACATATCAATAGTTTTTGATACATAACAATTATACATATCAAGGTTGTTTTGAAATATTTTGTCATTATTAGGATTTTAATGGCTTCCAATTGATTATTTTCAAACATGTCATGAATTTGAAAGGAGAAAGAATTTTTTTGGTGGTATTCTCCCTAATTAAAACTCACATAAAATGTCTTTTAACATTTATAAAAAGAGATCTGCTTTTTTGCAGACCAGTGATTCATACAAAGAAAAGGCTTAATTTTGCTGGCTTTCACTAAATCAAACTATCCTGTTCTGTCTTCTAGAATGTAGTCAAAAAAGAAATGTAGAATCAAAAAAGAAAGCAGGAGTGTGTGTTTGTTTGTCGTTATACTGTGAGCTCCTAACATCACTCATTTTATTAGCTAGCTGGTTCTGCGTTGTGCATAAATAAGTGCTGTGGAAGACAGAATCTTCTTGTAATCATTCTAGATAAAGGTTCAGGGACCACACAAAATGGATCAAATTAAATCTATGCAGAAACCGCTATTGTCATTTTGATAAACTGTTGGTGGCCTATCTGAAAGCAAATACAATATATCACAGTGGAGGCCATAAAGAAAGGACAGCATTTTTTCCCACTTTTTAAAATAAATTGGGAAGCATAGATTGAATATTTCTGTATATTTAAACATAGGCTATTATTTCTATTTTAATTATCCCATATTTTAGACTTTATTGTTGAACAGATTTATTTCTTCTGGAATGCAGAAACCCTGTTATTTTCTCTTAGTGGAATGAATTTCATAATAAACAATATATGAAATAAACATTAATATAATGTCTAGGCTATTTTTTAATAGCTGGTTAATATTTTTTTCATTGTTGTCTGAGTTTAAAAGTATCTAAGTATTAAACCAGCACCTTTATTGAGTACAGCTGATATTTTATTCAGTTTACACTAGTAGTGTGGTCTCTTTATTAAAAAAAGTTATTTTTGTTTGGAAATCAAACTAAAAATGCTTTCATACTAGTTCTAGCTATGAAGAGCACTTACTTAAAGTAGTATCCATGTCAAGACTTACTACTATTTTTTTTTTTTCTTAAAATATTCTGGAATAATATATGTACTTCTTTTCTGCCTTCCTCTGCAGGCATCCTTATGGACCTGTGTGATTTCTAAACTTGCTATAAAACAGACCCTGTGAAAGAATGTTCTTAACCTTAATAATCTTGTGTTCTAGAAAAGGAAAATATTATACATCATTTGAACCATCCATTTGATATAAATAACAACAGCTTGAAGACTGCATTAATTTATACTCAAAAGATAATGAAAGCTGTAGACAAATAATTACAATTTATTTAGTCAGTAAAAATGTAGATAGTGATACATTAACCCCTATAACACTTACATCCTTTGGAAATAATTTGAATGATCTATTTTCCATATCAAAACATGAAGCAGCATGTGAATTTCTCATTGTGAAGACCATTTCCTTTTAATAGCAGCTAAAGTGTATTATCTTAAATGATTTTTATAATGGGGAACCTATGAATGTTTCTGAGAAGTCAAATGCTTTTAGATAAGCAGCATGATTCCATGGGGGCCTACTAAAAAGGGGAAGAATGTTTTATAAAATTATTTCTTCTCTCATTTTCCACAGGAGAATTTTTTTCAGAGGATGTTGGTCTTTGTTTTCTTTTTTTTTCTTTTTTTTTTATTCCCCAGAGTAATTGAAATTCAAAACACTGAACTAGAGGAGTGTTGCCAAAATGTTACTGGCATTAAATAGATGTAACGTAAATACTGATTAATAGTTTTGGGGAAACAATCATAAAGTGTTGCAAACTTTTAAGGCTTCTATAGATCATTAAAAAAATACCCCATGAATGTCTCTCATGGAAAATTTTAAAGTAATATATCTTTACAAATAAAAGATTTGTTTAGAAGTATTTCACATTGGGCCAACTGGAAATAAAGTTTATAGCTGTGCACAGTAATGTGTTAAATGTGAAATGCCACACTTCCTTAAAGTCTGTGCTGTAAAAATGAATTGTTACAATGGCTAAGTAAGCTGACATATACACTATTAAGCTTTTATTGTGTTGAAATGAGATATTATGTTGGTGGTAGATTTCCCCTTGATATCTATTTCCAAACCCAAGCATATGTTTGTCTTAACCAAGATGTGAATAGAAATTATGAGGTGAAAACTGCTCTGATATTCATAAAAAGTTCTGAAAACAGTTGGCTATTACACTGAAGCTGTATATGTACTTTGTATTTTTATACTAGGATTTCAGTGAAAGTACTAGTCATTTTTATTTCATTAATCTTTCCTTGATCTTTTGTCTTCCCTTCTGTCATTTGTCACTTTATGTTAATTCATCTCTGTGTTCTGAGAAAACTTAATTTCGCCAAGAGCACTTATGTCACATTTACAGCATGGCAGTTAGTACTTACAGCTTCCACTCTACATCCTTTTGAATGTGTGAAATTTAACTACTTTGATTTTGATCAACCAAAAAACCATCTTCTTAACTTGAAGTAGACAGATACTATCCTGAAACTTCCTTAAGCCTAAAGCGAAGCCAGTGTTTTAAATGCTATTCTAGGTCAAGATTACAGAGATCACTTCGTGGGATTAAAATGGTGTTCTCTCAACATTTTAATTAAAAAGAAACAGCCAAAAAAACTCCTGTCCCAAACCCTAGAATCTGCTTTTCAATTATGCTGTGAACTCCAGTCTCAATTAGAGTTAGATACCAAATTCAGTTAATTGGGCTAAGGAAGGCTTTTCATATGGTTGTACTGCTTTGAACAGAATTTAACCTGTGTCCTGCTTTCAGCTGGGATAGAGTTAATTGTCTTCATAGTAGCTGGTATAGTGCTATGTTTTTGGAGATGGGTATGAGAAGAATGTTGACAACACTGATGTTTTCAGCTGTTGCGAAATAATGAATGTTTAGTTTAAAGTCAAGGATTTTTCAGCTTCTCATACTGCCCAGCCAGCAAGAAGGCTGGAGGGGCACAAGAAGTTGGGAGGGGACACAGCCAGGACAGCTGACCCAAACTGGCCAACGGGGTATTCCATACCATGTGATGTCATGTCTAGTATATAAACTGGGGGAGTGGGGGCGGGGGGATCGCCGCTCGGGCACTAACTGGGCATCAATCGGCAGGTGGTGAGCAGTTGCATTGTGCATCACTTGTATATTCCAATCCTTTTATTATTACTGTTGTCATTTTATTAGTGTTGTCATTATCATTATTAGTTTCTTCTTTTCTGTTCTATTAAACTGTTCTTATCTCAACCCACGAGTTTTACTTCTTCTCCCAATTTTCTCCCCCATCCCACTGGGTGGGGGGGAGGTGAGTGAGCGGCTGCATGGTGCTTAGTTGCTGGCTGGGATTAAACCACAACAACCTGAGAGAGATTCCTGGGTTTCAGCGGAGCATATTTAATCAGAACCACAAAAGACAAAAAGCCCTTTTGTAGAATAGTCAAGAGATAGTGAAGTACTGAAGTTTATACTTCAGATACCTAAGTTTAAGTCCTTGTTCTGGTATCATTACCTTACTATCAGGTTCTTCAGCCATCTCTGTCATCTCTTTTGGATTCACTGAATAGTTTTAATATAAAATAGAAACATATCTGGGAGAGACTAAGCTAGTACTCCAGAAATTCCAGTTGGGCACTGAAGTAGGCATGAAAGCTTGCATTTCAAAGCCTGGCTTTCAGTGTGACAGAGCAGTTATGTAAGTTAATGTGCCTTTTATACTTTAGGTGATCATTCTAGCTACTGGATCATCAGGTTTGGGAGTATAATAAATGCTTTCATTTTTTCTGTTTTTTTGTTTTTTCCTCTCCACAAAGTTGAAAAGCCTTTGTCCAAGTGTATGTTGACATCTCAGTTATTTAAGGGAGGTGCAAGCTATTTCTTATCTAGCCTTAAAACATAAATAAGGAAATCTGGGGGAGGGAGAAAAACCCTAAAATGGCAAAAGGCCCAAACCACTGTTAAGAGTATAATTTTCTGGAAAGCTTCAGTTCTGCAGTTGGATCATTCTGGGGGATGCAATTCTACTACTTGTCTTGCTGCCTTCTTTCAGGGCTTTAAGTTCTTCATCACTGCTGTTGACATTTGCTACTGGCTTTCACATCTTTGACCAGTTCTTCTTCCTTTGGGATTATCCAGTCCAGAAGAGCATCTCCTGTCCTTGGCTTATAGATCACATATTTCAAGAAACCATCTTCAGGACACTCCATGTATCTCCTGGATGTATGTGCCCAACCCTAATGTCCTTACAGCAGATACTAGGATGACTGAAGCCTTGGTTGAACATCCTGGCTCTGTGTGACTCATGAATAACACAATCCATTTAAAAAAAACTTTCATAGGAATCATTTAAAGTTTCCCACAATTCTCTCTTTGCAGCTATTACATATCTGTTAGGCTATCAAAGCACATTTTTCTATTCTTTCTGTTTAATATATACATAGTCTAGTAACTGTGCTCTAAATGATCTTTGACCACAATTAATATCCTGCATAAAGGAAATAATGACAGCTGTTTATTCATTCAGTTCAGTTTATTATGAATCATTTTAAAATCTTAGCAAGACCTGCAGGGTTTCAACTGAATGAATACTAACTGATTGTAACTGTCAGACCATTGAGTTTAAACAATGAACATTATAAAAGTTAAATAATTATTATTTGATATTTTAGCTATTTTAAGTCTGAGCGACCTGTACTTTTTTCAGTATAGGTTTCCTTCTGCAAATTTGAAAAAAAAAAAAAAAATTGTGGATCAAATCACAAAGAAAACTAAGGTTATCTTTGATTTACGCCAGGTTACGTGATTGTTTGGGTTGAATTTGCTGTGACATTCTGTTGTACAGCTTTTAAGATCAGAAGAAACTATACGTATGTCTACTTTGATAATTCATAGGAGATGGTCCCCAATAAAAAAGTAATTTTGCATCACATCTGTAACTTCCAAAAAGCATTGTTTCATTTGGCAATAATTTAACGTAGTGTAGACATTATCAAACTATTTTATCAATGATATGCTTTTGCCTCCATTTCTAGTCTGGAAAGGAGCTAATTTCGAATTTTGGTGGGCGTCTCGTATTTAATCTGTCTGTCTTTAAAAAACATATTTTCTTTCTGAAGACTCATCCTTGGTTAGGTACTACTGTTAGCTCTTTCCTTAACCTTTGCTTGGATTAACTAAACTGATTGAATTGTTTAGCTTTCTGATTGCAGTGTCAGCTAGATTGCAAATCAGTTTCGCACCACTTCTGTAAAGGAATCAATACATCTCTACTTCTTACATTTTATTCACTGTTTTCATGGGAAATTTTTGAAAGTCATGAGAAGTGTGTTATCATCAACTACAGAAACAACAAGCAGTGCAAGTAAAGTATGTTCCATAGTGTAAGAGGTTATACCCCTGTGAATTTCAACTATTTAGGGCTCAATGTTTTCAATAATTCTTTTGCTGTAGGTAAAAAAGATAATCTAATTTATGTACAGGATTAAAGACTAGATAAAAATAAACAAAATTAGGCTAGAAAGTAATGTACTCAGTCACAAACCCATCTTATTTGGAGATAAGTTTCGCCATATGTATTCAACATTCCCCAATATTCTCTGGAAAGAGTTAGGTGACGTATGAGAAAGGTCTACTGTGAATGAAGACTCAGCTGCACCTTAAAGTTTGCTGGTTTTTATGATATATTATCCCACTAACTCATAAGCAGTAATTACATTTACTAACTTGTGGCATCACGGGGAATCTCTTGGGAGCTCTTAAACTGAAATTACTATCTCTGGTCATACAACAGCTTTGACTTCAGGTTAACCATTTGTCAGACATGTCTACCTGTTTCCTTGTCTTCTGCTTTCTACTTTGAGTGATGAGGAAATGTGAGCAAATAAGTGACTTTAAGTCACACACTTAAGAAGTAGGCAAAAGATAAGCTTTCTGTTTTTACACGTACATTTACTTATATACATACATATATACATGTGTGTTTGTTACCAGGTGAATTTGTTCAATTTTCTGACTGAAGTGATAGTATATTAAGTGTTGTTTGGCTTATTAGAAGTGAGTTGTAGCCACAGCTGGGAATTTTCTCCTTTGGTCCTTTTGAAATGTAGCTCTTAGCCATACCAGCTCTTAAATAAACATACTTAAGTTGACTGCAAGCTACTCTGGTTATACCTGCAGTACAACAAAGTCAGTGGCTGGGTTATACCATACTATTACTTTATGCTAAAGAATCTCTAAGAGATTACAGGAGGTCTCTTTTAGATTGCTACCATTGTAGTTCAGATTTTTTATTTTAATTTTTATTATGGTTTATTATTTTATGAAAAGATTGTATAAGCTGTATGACAACTCTGTGTAATAATCATTATATCTATGATTTATGAAGAGTACTGGAAGACAGATATGAAGTATTCCAAGTATTTGGAAGACAGATATGAAATAAAAATATTCCTAATATTTTTCATTTACTCATTGTGTTAACTAACTTGAAATCTCTATTTTCTGTTCTTCCAGTCAATCTTTATATAATTACAGCCACTGTACAAGGGTAGTATAAGCGTTCATGAACAATCACATAATATGAAGGGTGGGGAAAAAAATCAATGATCTGTTTCACCATTTCTGATCAGAGCAAAATTAAACTATATGTTAAATTTATGCCCATTCTTCAGTAGATGAAAGGAAGTAGCAGTCACACAGAGGAATATGCATTATTTTAGTCAGTTATAACAAACTCAGTAAAGCATGGCATGCTGCAAATCATATTGTCATATATTAATGACCTTTTTTGTGAAAAAGTACAATAACTGTAACTTTAGATATTTGAGTATTGAAATATTTCTCTCATTCATATAAAAAAAAATCACAGAATCATAGAAAAAATCCAGGCTTTTCCTTTTGATCTTTCTAAAGCTGCTATTAAAAAGACTTTTATAACAGATATATGTTTTGAAAAAGCATGCTTAGACCTATTGTCTGCTTCAAAATTCTACAAACCAATACATTATTTAACATCAATGATATCCTGTCCTTTTCATGCAAGTATGAGAGAGATGTGAACAGCAGTGCATTATTTCCCACATAATGCACTTTATCAGGGAGACAGTGAAGACACCTAATTTACCAAGAATAGTATGAGCAAAGCCGTGGCAAAGCTGGAAATTAAGCTTACATCTCTGCATGTTCTGTATGCATGGTTCTACAAACCTGTGGGAGTTCTACTGTTGATTTCTATAATTCCTGAGTCAGGCCTGTATTTAGCAATAAAATATTTTACCCCTTCCTCCTGTAATACACAGTGAGGATCTTGTTCTATACTCAGTACTTCTCCTTTCATACGGTGCAAACTTATTTTATTTATACCAGAAATGTCTTTAAGAATTGTGGAGTAAGTAGTATGCAAGAATCTTTCTACATGACCTAAAACAGAATGATGACTTCCAACAAGAAATGAAGGTAGCATCAGTGCAGAGATGCATGGCTGTACCATGCTGTTCTTCACTAGTGTGCTTTCACTGTTTTTTCCTACCTTATACTCTCCCATGTCAGCTGAGAGGACTCTCCAGGTTTTTTCTACAATTCTTATGCTATAGTAATACTACCACTTGGCTAGAATCTGGCCTTATATCTTAGTTGAGAAGGATGCTAATTCAGTATTTTGTGCATGTAAAAGAGCTTTCCAGTATAAATAATTGTACTTAATAAAAGGTAGAATCTGACTGATTCAGTGTTTTGTGAGCAACAGAAAAAATCTAAAGCAATTAGACACCTCCAAAAGTCATAACGGTCAAAAACTTTTTTTGCACAAATTCCTTTATTTCTCCAGCATGTAAGGCTTAGCCTTTGGCCCTCTGTCATGTGGTGCAATGCAGCCAAGTTTATGTGGGTTATCTGCTATGATAAAATACATTGTTGTTATTGCTTTTATAATAGAACTACAGATTCTTACAGTTACTATTAACAGTTCAGTATTACAGTACTAACAATTTACTGACATGCATTAGTAACTTAGTGCAGTCTGGACAGTAGATATACCACGTAATCACAGCCATGCAAAACCAAATCTAACTCCAAAATAAATTTCATGCTGTATAACAACACACGAACTATCAACCCTTTGAGAAAGTATATCCAAAGTGCTGGTGTAACAGTTATTTCTTGGTGGATACTATAAGGCATGACTCTTGGAAGTCTTTTTTTTCCAAAGTGAACAAGATTGCTATATCTACGTATGTAGCATTTGGGGCTAAAATTGTTGCCAGTCCTGTACTGCTATGCAAGGGCAAAAATAATGTCTTACTACCATTTATGCTACATTTGGAAGGGAAGAAGGCTCCTTGGGTTCATTCTGTCTCTTCTAGGCTAGTAGGAGGAAGATGAACTGAGAACACACTGGACTAGATTCTTCCGGTGAGTAATATGTGGCTCACTACAGGCAATAAATTAGAACAAAATACACTTTGCCTTCTCCTTTTTGAAGTAGATGTGGCTGAGGTGTGAGGCTTTTTGCCTAAAAGACAGTAAAAAGAGCGCAATCCTATGAATTAATGAAAGGAGGTTATCTACTCATCACCATAATATGTTCATATTACCTTTGTTTGGGAGAAGTAGAACTATTTTCTCTATAATTGGTTCAAATTGATTTACAGAGATTTCTGTCTGTATGCTGGTTGTTATCTATCAAAAATGGTGAAGGGCTGGTTTTCTGCCATCGTTTATATTGAAAGACTTTCATGGAAATTTAGATTCAATGCTGTTGTGGTTTAACCCCAGCCAGCAACTAAGCACCATGCAGCTGCTTGGTCACTCCCTGCCCCAGTGTGATGGGGGAGAAAATCAGAAGGAAAAAGGTAAAACTCGTGGGTTGAGATAAGAACAGTTTAATAGAACAGAAAGGAAGAAACTAATAATGATAATGACAACACTAATAAAATGAAAACAGTAATAATGAAAGGATTGGAATATACAAGTGATGCACAATGCAATTGCTCACCACTTGCTGACTGATGCCCAGTAAGTTCCCGAGTAGCGATTCCCTGCCAGGCCAACTCCCCCCAGTTTATATACTGGGCATGATGTCACATGGTATGGAATACCGCTTTGGCCAGTTTGGGTCAGCTGTTCTGATTGTGTCCCCTCCCAACTTCTTGTGTCCCTCCAGCCTTCTTGCTGGCTGGGCAGTATGAGAAGCTGAAAAATCCTTGACTTAAACACTACTTAGCAACAGCTGAAAACCTCAGTGTTGCCAACATTCTTCTCATACTGAATCCAAGACATAACACTATACCAGCTACTAGAAAGAAAACTAACTCTATCCCAGCCGAAACCAGGACAAATGCCTTTTCCTGAAGACAGAGAAGCATGTGAGTTGACTGATCTATCTAAGTTAACAAGTTCACCTATAAGTTTAAACCTGGAAAAGATGCTGGTTTGGTAGTGTGTTGTATAGGAGATTCCTTGCAGCTCTAGGCTATAAAATGTAGTCTGCTGCTTTATATACCAATTCACAAATTTATCAATCTGCTTCTTAGAAATTCCCTCTCAGACCTCACACTGGAATTCCACGGGGAGAATCTTTTGGAATCTCTCACTTTGGGTTTCTGAACTAAATGTGTATATTAAGAGTTTGTATGCATTGTGCCTGTGCCACCCTTACCTCCCTTTGTCCCATCATTTATGTATTCACAAGAGATGGACAAGGTTTACAGAGAGAAGGAATGGCTTTTGCTAGACCAGTTGAGGTATTGGAGGAAAAAATAGGAAAATTCTGTGTATGCATTAATTCTTCAGGTTTTCAGAGGATTATATTTACTCTGTAAACAGGTACCTGGCAGTTCTGTATCCTTAGTCATCCATATCCAGGACACGGCTGAAATACATTTTGGCATTCTTCTGGCCATGTGCTTTTTCCCTTCCTCTGGAAAATGAGAGAAGAAAAGAGAGACAGAGTGGTATATGCCAACATACGATTTGCAGATTGAGTCAGGCTGCAGCCAGAGGTGGTGGTGGTTGTTTTTGTTAAGCCCAGTTGGCAGCTTAGTACCACACAGCATCTTGCTCACTCTATCCCCTAGCCCCCACTGGGACAGGGGAGAGAATAGGAAAAGCAAAAGCAAGACAACTCATGGATCAAGATAAAGGTAGTTTAATAAGCAAAGGAAAGAGGAAGGAGAAAGACACCCCCCACCTCCCCCCAAACCCACAAAACAAGCACTGCAAAAGCAATGATTCACCATCTCCCACAGGCAGACCCATGTCCAGCCAGTCTCTGAGCAACAGGCACCTTCCAAAAAACCGCCTCCTCTCTGTTTTTATTGCTGAGCATGACATTGTATAGTATGGAATATCCCTTTGGTCAGCTGGGGTCAGCTGTTCAGTTTGTGTCCCCTCTCAACATCCTTCTCACCCCCAGCCTGCTCACTTGGGGGACAGAGTTGGAAAAAGAGAAAACCTTGACTCTGTGCAAGCACTGCTCACCGCTAGCCAGAACACTGGTGAGTTATCAATGCCGTTTTAGTCACAAGTCTAAAAGCAAGCACAATACGGGCTGTTATGAAGAAAGCTAACTCCATCCCAGCCAGACCCAGTACAGAGGTACAGTGGACATAATAGCTAGTAACAGTCTTGGGCCCTTCAATATTTCTCTCCGTCTCCATCACGAAATTCATATCAGAGCTGGGCCTTCATTTTGCTCTTCTGTGCTCTTGTCTCAGTAAAGGCTCTGCACTTAGATTATTTAAATGGCTCTTCACGCGACTGCTCTAGTTGGGATTCTTTTATTCTGACCATAAGGGCCTGAGCAAAATAGATGAGGTGTCACTAGTGTCTTTTTAAAATAGTGCTATTACCTATCTTTCTAAACTGTAAAAGTATTGATTCATACATCTTGGGGATTAAGTTGCCTTTTTTCACAGGTCCATTTCAGTGGCAATTGTTTGTCACTTAGTGTCCTTTCCCTCAGTATTTCTGACTGCTTTATTTCCCAAAGAAGAGTCAGTATTCACATTAGTCCTTAATGTATTTCTCCTTTTAAACACCTCATTTCTGAGACATACAAGTCTGTTAGTGTTTTTCAGTGTTCCAGTCCTTTTCTGCATTACTGGTGATTCACAACGTTATAGGTTCATATTCAGGTATCAGGATATTTGGGCTTCTGTTAATAAGACATTGTTTCACGTAAACCCAGGATGCTAACAGATCATACAGGTGCTGGCGTATGAACGGTTGGTTTTGCTTGGTCTTTCTGGTATCACAGTTACTTTCTCTGTGCTAAAAAAGAGAAAATCTAACGTTTACACAGCATTACAAAGATGCCATGTCTACATTGAGACAGACTTACTAGCCCAGGCCCTGTGCCAGGCTGATGTGTATGTTCTGCGTTCTGGGTTCAAAGCAGTATTGGGCTCTTTTGTGCTATGTGAATATAGTAGCCCTCTGGAATGTAACTTGAGGCTTCCTGTGGTATGCTTCAGTGGTCTGTATGGACATGGGTCCATAGTTAATTTTGAGGAGACATGATTTGGAAATAAATATGGAAATAATTCTGGTTATTGAACAGACCTAAAATGTGTATTGTATCTTACGTATCATAACATAAATGAAGCCACTTCCTGACACCAGCATTGCTTTTGCATATCTAGGAGCAACACATCTGTGAATAGTCTGAGATTGAACTCAAGAGGGGCAAAGACAGCAGAGTGGTAAAATCAACACTTTTGAGAGGCTGTCAGGTTATTTTCCTCTCCAGGAGTATGAAGTCTACATCAGTTTATGCTATAACCTGCTACTTTTTTGTCAGTGTTTCACAGCATGAGTTTCATTTCATTGATACCAGGTTGTCCATGTTTTCTTAGAAACGGCTATCTAGATGTCAGTAGGATACTGGCACACAGGGTTTTGGTTTGGGGTTTTGTTGTTGTTGTTTTTTAAGTTTCTAACTTAAACAGCACAGTTTTCCAACTTAAAGTAGTATGTTTCCAATCATACTTACCTAGTTATGTAAGCATGTGTTTATCCCCAAATGGAAATTTAGGTATTCTTTGTCATTCAGAGTGGGTAGATGCATTGTGATTTTTTTGTTTTAGCTTGTGAACTTTCTGTTGCTGGAATTTAGCTGACGAGAGTTTTTGTGTAAATATTTAATTTTTTTTCTGTAACTAAGGTGTTTTCCTCAAGTGTCCGAGCCAGATCAGAAAAGACAGAGAACAAATCAGAAATGGCAAAAATAACATTAAAAAAATATATTACTCTGTATATTTTGGTTTTCATTATATGATTATTGAAAGTTGTTGTTCAAGTTAATGTTTTGGCAGTGTTTTTTTCTTGTTTATTTCTTTGTTTGTCTTTCAGTATTCAACTATCTTTTTATTCCAAAACTATGTTTCAGATAGATTTGTGGTGTAAATCCATTGATTTCAACAGTTACCCTCCAGGGTAGTATTTGGAGGAAAATGCAGATGGATAGTTCTAACCATTCCAACTGGTTGTGCAGTAAATTAGAAAGTGAATTACATGCATTTTTGGTCTTGGTAAATTCTTTAATTAGCAGGTACAGTTTCATTTTTTTAATTTTCTTGCACACATACACACACACACACACCCCCTCTCCCAGGGAGGAAAAAAAGACCCAAGAAAAGCCCAACAGATCTGGGAATGCTCTAACCCTTTTTTTGTTCTCTCAGAATACAGAGAAAGCCTCATAGAGCATCACAGTTGACTATCTTCCTCCTTCATTTATTCTCAGAAACCAAATGTATTGCACAAAGAAAGGAAATTATCTTTGATTTACTCTGAAATGCCAGAGAATAAAATTTAAGTAAAGCTGATACTTAGAAATTAAATGGAATGTTGATCCATTTCATATTAGATAAATATAGTCAATGTTCATCAAACAAATGTCTTCTAAGCACTTAAATAAGGTGTTCTAACAACTCTATAGCAGTCCAAATAGAATTTTTTAAATTATTTGAATAGCTCTCCTTGACCTGAATAATTGCTAATTTATTCACCATACATTGTCTTTCAGTTACTTAATAAAATCTAATGATCAGGAAACCATTGGAAACTTCTTATTTTTTTCCTTAATCAGAGACAAAATGAGAGCTTTAAAAATTAGAGGTTTTATTTTTTATGTATGCGGGTGGGTTCTGTTTAGCCTTTTATCATGATCAGATTTCCATCTTTTCTTGCTTTTAGCATTGGAGAAATTCTGAAACAGAGTAGAAAAAATTAGCAGCAGAGAATAATAATAGTTTTGTTACTTTCTCTTGAAAATATGGGGAATCTAGTATGAAGAGTACAGCAAAAAGCAAAACCCCAAAAGTTGATTTTGACACATTCAGAACTGGAGAGGAAAAAAGACCACACCCTGAATTCCATAACAGGTTTCTTTCTTTTCATTTTTCCACCAGCTTACTTGGGTCTAATCAGTTTCTCTTAAAATACTATTTCTGTTTTAATGTCGTAAGTATAGCAGAAGCAGAATCTGAGGGAAAAATTAGTGATGCCTTATCTGGCTTGGGTTTTTTATGTCTGTTTTTACTTAACTCTTGTGCTGTGGACAGAAATGATAGGATTAAAACCCCTTCAGATTTTTAGCAAGGAATTATGGACAGAGATATTAGAATGTAATACCTTTTCTTACTTGTATTACCGTAGAGAGTTTGAACAATTTTTGCTCACCTTTTGCAGTACCTTGTCCTTCTGCATTATGGTAAGAACCAATTCCTACCTTAGATGCAGCATAAAGAGATAATACTGGATAAAACAGGAAAAGCGAAATCCCAGAGATCTGAAAAGTAGGAAAGCAACTTTGCGGAAATTAAGAACTTGATCTAAAAACTGAGCATAATTCATTCTCTATAGAAGTCTGATGACATCATGATCAGTCAATGCACTTAAGGTTATACAGAGAATTTGTTCCAGTACTAGGCACTGAGAATTGATCTTCTGTCCCCATCCAACAGTTGCAAGAAAAACAATTCATCCTGGAGCCTAAATGATGGAAATTATCAGGAGTCAATATATTCATAACATTAGTAATACTTGTGGGAAACAGAACATTTTTGTCTTTCTCTTCTCTATCTTTTCTACCAGCTAAGGCTGTCCAATTCTGCTGCTTTTCAAAGCAATAGTGAGCATTCCTTTTTTATTCTTCTTTCCATTATCTCAGCATTTTACTATCTTTTAAAAGAAAGTGTCCACATTAAATTAAGATGATGTAGTTATGTCAGAGGTTTCGTTTCAGAGCCCTGATGTATTGTGTGGGATTGAGATGGGCGTAATTATTTTTCTGCAAAACATTAGGCATTTACTGCTGGTCCATGCCAGCAATCTGTTGCCCCAGTCTTTTTCACAATTGGTTGTACTGTGGGGGTGTATTTTGAAGAGACTGAACCAAATCTGTATGAAGTATTTTAGCATTCAGCTTTTCTCAGGAGGCCCTTGTAAGACCTTTCAATGAGACTTGGTAGTCTGTTCTTGTGTCTTACAGTCTAAGAGGTTTATAGATGTTAATGCAAACTGAGCTTTATTCAAAGAGATATTGGCACACTGGCATTTGCCTGTGTTTCCATATGCAAATTATCCATTCAAAGAAAAGCCTTTTATGGTTCATAACACCAATGTATTGTTTCCCTGAAGAAAAAAAAAATAAAACAAAACACCCTGCCACCCATTCAGTAATTTAAGTATGCATTCCATCCTTATC
>VYZV01022878.1:26731-54771 GCA_013401275.1 Pandion haliaetus
GGGGGGGAAGTGCAGGGACCTCACATGCAGAGAGAGATTAGCTGGGATTTACATGTCTAAATTCAGACACGCTTCTCAAAATACCCAGCCAGTTGAGACTTAACTTTGGAAGAACACAAATTCCTCGAGTGCCTCTGAATTAAACTGCAGGGCTTCCCAAGAATTGCAAGCTTTACGCCACTCAGCCGAGTAGATTTGTCACTAACTCCCAGGTAGACTTTGGGAAGATTCACATATGGGATTTTCCTTTGCCTTCCCTGCTCAAGCAGCCTTGATCTAATTGACGTTCTGAGGGGCAGCTGGCCAGATCACAAATTCCAGTTTGTAATGCTGTATTTTAAATAGAGAAATCCTGGTTTCTCCCTTTTTTTTAATAATACCAGCAGATGGAAAAAGTTGATTTTGTCCTCCACCTCAAAGAATACAAAGCTACATCTCCCAACTCTCAGAGTGCCCTAACAGAGCTTATTGTGTAATCTCTGATGAAGAGACATGAATTTTTGCCATCACCAGTCCATCTGCTACATAGTTTAGGAAAGGATTCAAACCTTCTCCAAACAAAGCCTGAAAAAGCAAAAGCGGAGGTTGTTTTGAATACTGGTCGTTTTTGCAGTGCAGCTCCACACACACTTGGAGCATCCAGCAGAGCAGGGCTGACCCTTGTGCTGCAGAGATGAAAATGAAGTGGTGGAGGACAAGTGAGAAATACCCCAGAGCTATGGCTCAAGTTCCATTTGCACAATGCCAGGCTGTCTTTAAGATCTTTTATGTGTATATTGACCAGCTCCCTGACCATCTTTGTATATGAGATTTCCTGTAGGCATCAGAGTGAACACGAAACTGAAAGAAGGCTATAACAGCAAAGTCTCCGCTGACTGCTTGAACTGCTCTGTGAAAGAGTAGGTGGGCAAATGGAAGCACAGAGAGTATTTGTGATTAAAAAAACAGTCAGTTAAGCCAGCCTTACAGAGCAATGCAAACTAGTAAGAGCTAAGACTAGGGCAAAAGGACAAAAGTGAGATAGGGTTCAAAGGTTAGGACAAGAAGCTGAAAAACACGCTGGAGTATAGCCAGTTGGTGAAGGGTGTGAAGAAATGACAAGATCTGAAAGGCAGCACAGCCAAAATATCCTGGCTGCTCAGGAGCATTATTATTTGTATCACACTCCCACCCAGAGGCTCCATGTAAGTATTAGGGCCCCATTGTGCTACATATTGCACAAACACAGCAAATGACAGTCCAAGCCAAAATCACAGGAATAAGCAGATAAAAAGCATTGGCACTGCAGCACGTAGGAGGCAGAGCTCTGGATGAGTGGGGAGCAAAGTGAAAAGGTTTCATGCCAGAATGACTCTGGGTTTGCTCCAAAGGATCATGAACCTCTCAATGAACTTGCAGCCCAGTGAGTTCCGTGTAGTTCCAGGTGCTGTAATGAATGTTTCACAGAGAGATAATTAACCCCCCTCACCCCAAAGCTCGGCAGTGCTGATGCTTTCCAGCACAATCTGTCCATGACACCATGGTAGAGTGCAGAGCCAGCTTTATTATTTCAGTTTGTTCTGTTCCTTTTTACTGCTACTGCTCTCTAAGGTTAATTGTATTCCCTGTGCTGATGCACAGTAGTATCTATACATAGACCTCACTATATGGATTCTTTCTTTTCTTTTTCTTTTTTTCCCCTTTTTAATCAATAAGGAGTTCAAACACTATGCAGCTTTCTCAATAAAATGCCAGGAGTCATCCAGTGAAGTGGGAGAGGGCAAGAGTAAAGGAGCAAACCCTTGACCCTCTCTGACTCAGCCCACTCTTCTCTTGGTTTAGAAAAAGATTCAAAGCAGATGAAAGAAAAGACACAGAATCACCCAAATGCAAACCTTTTCCTCATGAAAGGTGGGCAGTAGTAAATGGTAGCATGTACCGTTGCCCTGCTTCCTATATCTCAGTCTGCTTCCAGACTGAAGTCCAAGATCCAGCTAAGTAGTTAGGCCATTCCTTCTTTCGTCAGGCTCCTAAGTTCATGTTCACTTCAAAGCTATTTGGGAGATGAGATCAGTGGGAACCTCATCAGGGGTTTGGAGATATGTCCTTTTTGGGATGGGCTTCAGCCACTTCAGCTCCATACCAGTAGTAGCACACAGACCTGATCTTTCTCTGCCCCAACTAATCCTGCAGCCA
Organism: Pandion haliaetus; assembly: GCA_013401275.1. Lineage (NCBI taxonomy): Eukaryota > Metazoa > Chordata > Aves > Accipitriformes > Pandionidae > Pandion > Pandion haliaetus. The sequence goes on from VYZV01022878.1 coordinate 28,907, forward strand.
GAAATATATGGAGAAACAGAAGGAACAAGAGGGGTCCTTTTTAAATGTGGTCCTGTTACATTAGCTAAGTGAAATCCCAGCTCTGGGTTTAAGGTGGAGGCTCAGGTTCATCAAATTCTAATGTAACTCTTCTGCTGGTTCAGCTATCTCCTTGCATTGGTCTTGTGAATGTATACATGACCACAGTATACAAGATGAAAGAGAACCAATGATGCCTCTCAAGTTTAAGAGCCATCAGAGGGACTGAGTCACAAAGTCACCATGCCCACAGCAGCCCACAACCAGCTGAGGGGAGGACAGAAGTATGTCTTTTACCATCTTGAAGAGTGAGACGAGCTCTGTCTTGAACGGCACTCTGTCCACGTGGCTGCTCACAGCACTTGAGCTGCACAGTGCCACCGTGCAGGACATGACAGCCTGCAAATCTGCAGCTCTGGCAGGTGGTTTGCAGTCAGTCTCTTACTTTCTGTGGATCACTTTCTCAGGGGTCAACAAACAGGCATGAAGACAACCAAGTTCATATGCCAGCATGCAATGCTACTAGAAAGTAAAAAAATGTAAAGATTAAGGCAGATTCACTTCAGCACAGTGACTACTGCAGTACTTGTACTTGGCCAGTTAGGTCAGGAAAAAATATCTTTCTCCTATTAGCTGCATTGTGAGAAATTTATCCCAGTCTCTGATAAAACTATCATTAGGGTCTGATGGAGGCTAAATGGACTGTCAGACCATTCTACCCTGATGACTGTTAGAGTATGTTTCCAAGATAACCATTTAACACTGCTCACCATTAGCAAGTAACTTTGATTTATATTTTAATTTCATTTTGTGGGGGAAAAGATTATTGTAATTTAACAGAGATCCATAATATTTTCATGGTGGCAAGCAGGGAAGAGGTAATTCAGATAATTCATTTCATACTGAAATCAACCCATGCTGAAAGTAAACAACCACCTTTGCTCTCTTTTGGATGATCAAGCTCCCTTGTTTTGGAACAGTTAATACTGAATTTGAACAAATCTCTCCTTATTTAAAAGATTAGATTTGAGGAACAGACCAAGATAGATGGTTTCTTTCTCTGTAAGCTATTGATTAATGGATTGTACTAAATGGTGTGACATGCCCTTTAAATGGAATTTACAAGTAATATATCGTATGGCAACTGCATTATTAATGATTTTGATACCTGGTATTTCTGTCTTCCTACTCTGAGCTCTTCTTATTTATCCTGATGAAGGTGGAGGGAAAAAGCTGGCTCCCCCCAGCTTGCTGGACTTTGTTCTTGCAATCATATATATTCCCAGGCTTATTCTCATTATTCTCATAACATCTAGCCTGACACTTTTCCTTACTATATGCCAGCACAAGAAGTCCAAAAAGAAAACCAAAACCCACCTTCCTTTGCAAGAGAATCACCAAAACCTTTAGATAAATATAACTATCTAAGAATTGAAGGTGGCTGAAGAGCTCATTCTCCTCATTAAAAGATGTTTACAGTCTCACATAAAAGCAAGCAGAGAAAATCAAATTTTGGTTGGTTTTTTTTTTTCATTTATAATCTTTCTGCATAATTTTCCTGCACTTTGAGAGGCAGTCTGCATTGCAAACGTACTGCTGTGTTTACCAAGAGGTAGACTTATGCATGGAAGACTGAAATGAAGGGCAAAGAGAAATTAAAAGGCAATTAAACAAGTAGGCAAACTCAAACAACAGTATTGTTCAGTTCATATTATTCAGTCTTTCAAGAAGGAGAGAATCATGAACTCCCAGAAACAAAGGGCTAATTCATGGAAAAATAAAGACATTGCAGAAAAAATATGTTTAGCCTTCACCAGCAAAGTCATGAGGGAGATTATTATTTCGGACCCTTTCCTTTCATAACAGTTAAAGAAAGATGCTGTTAGCAGCTGAGATGTTAGAAGAGAAAATATACTTTCAAACTGATAAGTTAAACAACAATGAATCATCAGAATCTGGTGGAACTGCTGAGGAAACTTCTGACCGAAGTTACTGGCAAAAGCAAGAGGGGCACAACTTGCTCATTAAGATATTTTATTGTCATCAAAACCAAGGACCTGGCTTGCAACTGGTAATAACATCTAGCAGCTTTACTGAATACTGACTGATATCAGATATTGAAATCTGTCTTTGCTTAAAGAGCTCAGAATGATCATAGGAACAACAGATTAGAGCTGCCACCTGTTCAAAGCATCCTAACATCAGCATATGTATCGAGATGAACAGGACATCATAAGGACAGGAGGTAACCAAAAGTCAGAAGTCCCAGTCTTTGGGAGGTTGTAAATTTGTAAAAATACTTTATCCGATTTAAGAATGAATGTAGCTTCCAGAATGAGAGAATGGAAAGTAAATTCCCTAAGTGATTGTCTGAAATAATCAAAACGTTCAGTGTGGCAATTTTCCAGGAGGTCCCAGACTCTCACTGGGGCACAGTCTCAGTTCACCCTCATTTCCAGGTTCCAAACCTGCCGGACCTAGGGAAGAAACTGGGAACCACATGGTCACAAACTCTGGGAGCTGCATCCAGAGACAGACACCAGAGTCAGGAAGTGAGAGAACTTTGGTGTTCAGCTCTGCAGCAGGGAGCAGGGAAGCCCAATCCCTTGAGCCATTCTAGGTGGTGATTTTGCCTCAGAATGGAAGAAGCTTGAAGCTCAGACTCCAGATGAGGAAGCCAGACAAGCTACACTTTTTTATTGAAAAGAATTTTACCCTCCCACCCCCCAAAAAAATTTTAAAAAAAAATTTAGATGGAAATAGGAAGTGTTATTGAACAGCAGATTTTTTTTTCACCCTTACCAACTTCCCTGTAATGTTTCTCTTGTTTTTCCAATAGAGAAAGGGATAACGAGGAGAGAAATAATTACCATTCATGACCAGCTAGTGTGAAAGTGTGGGTGTGCTCTCTGCTGAGCATGTCAGTATACAAACTTACATCCTATGTAATAATTATGTTGTTCTACCTTTTGCCGTGGTGTGACATACAAAATCTCAGTATGTCAAAAGACCGCTAAAAGAAGAATAAATATTGAAAAGAGCTGTAAAATCTTTGAACAATGAAGTAAAAATAGATACAATTCAATATTCATCAAAGTAATTTCAGGAACAATTGCTGCATTCTAAGAATAAATATTACCTACAAGCATTTAATTTGTCTAGGGAGAATTTTTTAAACCTTTAATGACTTAATAAAACTCATGAGAAATACATCTTTTAAAAATTAAACCAGAGAAGCTAGATTTTTCTCAACCAGTTCTTTAGTGTCCAAGCAATACTTGAACAACAGTCCACTGAAGACACTGGAAACAGCTCCATGAACTTCAGTGGGAATCTTCACATATTGTGTAGCATTGCAAGCAAAGAAGGCTTGATAGCTAAGAGGACGGGCTTTTAAGCCTAATTGGCTTCTCAGGTACTTTCAGGCAAAAGTTGAATTTTTTTGAATCCATTTACTGAGTGGAATGTATTGAATTTTCTTAAAGTAGAGATTATTTTGGCCTTTGTTTTTTGCATCAGTGAGCAGGTTTGGCTTTGTGTTTTACATGGGTTTTATATCACTTTCAACAGCACTGTAAGTGTCCTCCATGTTCTAGTTCAATGTCAAACTGCCTGAGACACTGGCTGTCTTTAGGTGTGCAAAACTTCATCTGTCAGAGATAAATACAACATCACAGTCAAAATGGAGAGTGACAGTGTACATGGGAGTTTAGATAAAAGATTCCCATTATGAAAGAAAGTTACCATTTTTGTAGACTCCATAGGCAGAACTGGGTAAAATAAGACGTCATCTGATATGTAAGCTCAGCCTACACAGAAAATTTGAGTTTTGAAAAATTGGTTAAAATTTGTCCGCAAGTTATTTTAATTGAACATTTTTTAAAATGAGAGTAACTATTGGAAGTTTTTTTAAAAAATAAACACGGTGTCATGGAATTTTCACATCACTAATGAAAATACAACACAAATCATGGTTTTTGATCTACCAATGAAAAGAAACAGAGAAAAAAAAAAGCTTTGTAAAAATATTAGGAATGTAAGAGCATCTAAACATCTGAGCATCTTGCTAAACATGGGAGTTTCGTAATGTTTTATCTACTTATCTGTAGTTTTTTACAGTAACTTATTATTTTGAATGGATTTCACTGATTTTTTAATTAAAGATAAATGGTGAAGTCGGAAACCTTCTTTTCCCTCTTTAAACTGAAGTAATAATACTAATTGAGGAACGTGATTATTTTTCCAAAAGTGTGTTATTTCCATATTATTCACAAGATTGGTATAACAGAAATTAAACTGACAAAGAAATGCATTGCAAAGAAATAAAGTAAATTTACGGATGGAATCACTTTCAGAAAGAAGTATAAACAATCGGGTATATTTAATTACTTTTTCAAAGGCAAGATAACAGAGTGAAGAAATGTATTTCTTTCATTAACCTACCCAGTCCTACATTCCAGATTACCACCAAACAGAGGTTAGTACATTTGTGTGGAGTCCAGAGCTTGTAAATGTCCACAAAGAAAAATAAGAAAGTTTTCTGTACCCAAAGTTTTCTCATTTGCTTATTAAAACAATGCGAAAAGTGAAATGATTGTCTTCAAGAAGTGATCTGTTCAAAATTATTTTCAGTTCTCCTGATTTAGCAGCATTGCAAGACGAACACACATGCAAATAAAACAAAATTAATTTTACTATAGTAACTCCCTATAATCACTTATTTCCATTCACCTATAATCCACCTCTTTGACCCAAATGATCTCTTTCTAAACTGATTTTGTACACACTCTCTAAAGATTTCTTTTTCAAGGAAAAATACTTGCAAGATTTTCTGAGTCTCAGCTTATGCAGAAGACAATAATATAAATTCTACACAAATATATATACAAAACCATACATATACACAATCAATATATGATAAACAGAAGTTTGTGGATGCTTCGCTGAAGAAATAATGGTGTCTAAACTCAAATTCCTAGCTTTGGACCAAACATAGCCTTCTGTGGGGAAAACTCAATGTCTGTGAAAGCAGAAAGCCCACCATCATCACATCAGTGATGAATGTGGCACATGGTAACCACAGGTCTCATTGCCACATAATTTGGTAGTGAAACACATGCAGTGTGTCATACATTCCCAGTACTATTCCTACTAAACAGGTAACTATTATATCATAGTAAGGCACAGCCATAGTCAGCAGTCCAGTGAAAAGGTCTGCTACTCTGTGAAGTGGCTGTGGCAACTGGACTACCTTTCCAATTCTTCCTTTTACCTTGTCATAAAGCATTAGTAGCAAATGCATTTCTGTGATACTTTTTCCTTGATAAAAATGTATATTTCGAAAGGATTTCATTTTGAAGCGAAAGGAGCCAGCACATTTTGATATCATGAGGATGTTCCATTTCTTTCAGCACCTCCAGAGGGAAATGTTTCCTCTTTGGAATTAATATATTTTTGTGTACCTTTGAAAGAAAAATACAAAACCAAAACAAAGCACTCAAATCAACCTGAGTGACTCAAATCAACCTGAGACAGACACTTTCTTTTTCATAGGACATATAAAAACAAATGCATATATATATGTCAAAATAATAAAAAGGATATATATTTTATCCCCTTTGGGAATGGGAGAAAACTATGAGCTATGATCAATGCATAGCTAGCCAGGGTAGTGTAGGAATGAAATAAATTTGACAAAGCAATGAGAATTCAAAAAGATGCGAACCCGATAATCCCAAACCCGTTGTCAGTGGTGTGCAGAGGAGCAGCTCTGACCAGGGCTGGCAAACCCCCGCAGTAGGGCTGTACAAGGGCAGCATTGCTGCTTACTGGCCTCCGCTGGCTCCTGCAGAGCTGACACTGTCAACTGATCCATCAAAGCCCTCAAAACCCACCAAAGCCCACCCTTCATGCACAGGCTAGACTGTGAGCCCAGCTATAGGGAGCAGAGGATGCTGTAAAGCACCAACTCTGACAATGGGGAAAATCTGCTGCTCCTCCAACTTGGCTGTCTCAAATTTTTAGGTCCCAGTTTGGATTTAAGCAAAGCTGTGGGTAGAGATGCATCAAACCCTGCATGTTGGAAAGCTGTGCTATACCAAGATCTATGTTTAAGAAATACCCGATTGTGTTTAAAACACAAGCTCAGTCCCAGCTACTTCAAGACCTCAGGCAGAAGATGTTTGTCCTTTCCTCTGCTCCATCGCAATGAACCACTGCACATTGACCGCGCAGCCACTGAGCTGCACTGAAAGACAGCCAGCAAGTTCCTGCAATATCATCACAATTAACACAGCACTAAGAGTGAAGTGTCTGCAATGCCATCGAACTCTAGAAATGGTGCTCTGCCCAACTTGCCTAGAGCATTGTCCAGCCTTGTCCAAATACCTGCTCTTCCCAGGAGAACCAGACAGCCCTCGGTGGGGTGAAAATGGTCTCATGATGCCACAAGGACAGGCTGTCCTCTTCCTTTGACTTTGAGAAGAAGGAGTTATTTCCCTTTCCACGGGAAGCAAAAGGTCAGGGAACATCTGCATTTAAATGGAAAACAGTTAGTAGTGCTAACACCAGGAGCAGCTCATAATTAGGGATTATTAGCCTAGCAATATGGAATGATTGATACGGAGTTAAAGCTAATGACTTTAAAGATTATTAGGCCATTTTGTCACCAGTTGTTTACTCTGTCTATAGACACAAAAATCCATTCACTTTAACCACTGCAGAGCTCTGTATGATGCCTTATGGGGTAGGAAAGAGTGCAAGCTGTGATGTTGTAATACACTCTATGATATAAGGTGCGCATGTAGGAGATATATGTTGAAACCAGTGAGAAAGCCTGGCATTTATTTAGGTAAGCAAGATGCAGCACAACTGAGGTTTGTTGTGACTGTCTATTTTAGGAATTTCTGCAGCAGACTCGAGTGCCACATCTGAAACCTGTGAAGTTTGAGCTGTATTTACTGTTTTCAATGGTTACAAGAACTTTTTTTTCCATTCCTTTTTTTCCATTTGAAGCAAAGTTCAGAAAATGTTTGGAGACAAAGATGTGCAAGCAAAAAGACAAAAAACCTTTCTAGGTGAAAATATCTGAATGTACATAAATGAGGTGGTACAAGGCTATCACTTCTGAAGGAAATCCAGTCTTGTGACCTGATTCAATACAGAACAAGAGCACCTACTTCTACTTTCAAAGGCAACAAGCCTTAATCACCTACTTATTATAAGCATGTTCTCACATGCTTCCCTGAATGGAGGGAAAAAAAAAAAAAAATCTTACTTCTCTAAGTGCCTTGCTGAACCAAATCATAAATAATGATCTTTGAGCAATTGCAAATGGTTCCTGAGTGAATGCTGAGTCACCAGCACTGCTGGGACTCCTAGGCCCGCTTCTAGAAATCAGGCAGAAAACAGCAAAAACCAGCTCTTCTACATATGCCTCAAGGTGTGGGAGATATCTTACCAGTCTCACCTATGAACTCTTCATTGCTTAAGATGTGCCACACAACCCAGTTGCTTTACACCCTGAGCTCAGGAAGATATGTGCACTGGACATTGGCATCACACATGAAGGGTTCTCCACTCCAGTGACGGGGAAATAATCAGGGGAGATGGTGCGGTGGAGGGCAGCCCCCAGAGGGAGAAGGGAAGAGGCAGGGAGGGAGCACTGGGCCATTCCCTACACCATCCGTCATCGCTGCAGCCGCCTCACAGGAGATAACCCTGTAATAGAAGCTGGTTAATTTCTTTAGAAGTATCTCATTAGTCCCTCCCTTTCCGAGCTGCCTCTCTATTAAAATGTGATAAATGAATTCTGCCATTCCCAGTTCCAGCCTGTCCCCTTAGTGAAATGAAGATGAGTTGTGCTGGCCAGGACTCAAGATAGAGATAATTATACAGCGGCTAGGGGAAGTATTTCATTTGCCGACTGCAGAGTTCCTCTATCAGTAGTGGAGATGGGATCTCTTACCCCTCTCATTGCTCTAGGAAATGCTGGACAAAAAATAAAAGGGTATGGAAAATGCATGTTCCCTAGTGAAAATATTCTATACACATTCTCTGTATAACACTTTATTGTAACCTACATATGACTGACTGGGAGCAATGAACATGAGGGGTCTGATACTAGGACCAGATTTCAAGTGCTGTGCAGGTCTTCCCTTTTCAGTTCCCAGCTGTGGTCATGCAGTAACCCCTGTGTGCAGGACAGTGTCTACTAGTGCTACCCAAAGACATACGCACTGGCACGAGCATCATCTTTGCCTGTTCAGAGGGGTGCCTGGCTCTTCTGGCTGTGCAGAAAGGACATGCTGGAGGGCTGCAGCCAAGGTTCTGACCTCCCTCTCTGCAGTGAGTAGCTGCTTCTGAGAGGACAACTTACTCCCTCTCTGTGCACTATGCGGTGAGTTTTGATGAGGGAGTCAGCATATAAGGGGATGCCCTTTGCATCTCTGAAGGAATAAAGCAGGATCAATATTAAAACCTACAGATCAAGTTGTGATGTTCTAACTATAACTCAGCCTGAAACACTGAAATATACTAAGAAAAACTGTTCAAAATTAAAGAAGAAGCAGATTCTACCCTGCATATAGGATTGCCTTTTCTACCTCTCACCCTGCACCTGGCAATAGAGAGGAATTTATGACTGAAATTTCAATTTCTACTTTCCATCTTCCTCTTGTATACACAGAAATGCATTTCCAACTTCCATCACACACTCACACAAACACAGTCAGCTGACTTCCACCGGGCATTTCATTTCTGGCAGGCAGCTTATGGGTCATAATGAATCTGAGAATTTGACTGATTTTTTCTTTTAGCACTTTGCCCTCTTAAACGCTGACAGGATCTCAGAGCCTCTGCTACTTTTCACAGCCAGCTAAGTGATGCATTGATGTCTCGCCAGCTACATTTGAATTCAGTTTTGTGCAAGACAGAAGCATCTTCTAGATGTGCTGGATTTTAATTGAGTAAAGAAAGAAATGCAAAAAGTTATAAGATGAGTAATCTGAGAAACAAATTGCCATATTTTATCCACCCTAACTTAAGTTAGTGTCAGCATAAATAAAACTACCCTCTTCCCTCCCATAATCACTATTCTCGCTTCTTTTTTCTCAGAACAAGTACTAGCTGAGATTAGAGTTAAAAGATACATACTTTTATTTTTATTGCTTAAATGCATATGTTATGTTTCATCTATATCAGAAAGACAGCCACCTCAGGGAAAGTCTTGGCATTTTCCACTGTTCTGCTGTGCAGTAGGTGAGAGAAAATTAAATTAACACCAGATGCCATATATGCTTGAATAATGGCCATTCCCCATGCTTCCCACTCCCCACACTTTGTCCTTAAACAGAAGAAGAGTCATTCTGTGCAAGTACGCTGCCTGTAGCAGGCAGGACCACTAGCACGTGTCATAGAGTATACCCGGACAGAATCTCCCTGAGTGGAGTCTGCCCAGGAAAACTGGGATTGTAGGAAATCTCTGGTGGAATTAACATTGAAATCTGCAATCAAGAGATCAAGAAACTTTGGAAAATTTGTCTAAGAGATAAAAAGACCCAAACCGATAATGGTACATCCTCTTTTCTGCTCTGCCCTAATTTTTTATTTATTTTTTTAATATATTCATCCATATAGAAAGAGTGTTTTCAGGCTAACACAGTCATTGCATTAAACAAGAGTATCAGCACATGTGAAGAGCAGAAGTAAGGTCTCTCTGAGAAAGCATGGTTCAGGTGGGTGGTTCACCGAGTAACAGAAAGAAAAAGAAAGAAGAAATTGTGAAGGCAAATATCTCTGATCCTCTTAAAGACATCTCTCCATCTGTCCATCCTAATCCTTGCATTTACCATCCAGACAGCTGCTTCAGTGAGCAAAGAGTGATTGTGCAGCCTGCAAAGAGTAACTGCACAACTTGTCCAAGAACGCATAGAGGTCAAACTCTCCCAAACATCCATGAGAGCTTTCCCACACTACGCCCAAACTGGCTAGTTGCTGGCTGGCTGAAATAGGGTCACAGCACAGATATCTCATTGCTGCTATCTGTAGAAGTGAAGACCTGCCTAGTGAGCCCTAAGGAATGCAAGGTGTAGGAACCAAGTCATCATATCTGAACAAACATAAAATACGCAGCTGTGTAAATGATACGCAAAACTGAGAACAGAAAGGACATAGTCCATTTGAAGAAAGAGGGGGAAAGAGATACCAGATGGGAGGAGGTTGTTACCACTAACACAATCATCTGATTTAGACCCTGCTCTCAAGTTTGCCCTTGAAATGAGCACAGCCCAGGCAAATTGTTCCAAGGGCTTACAAATTACCAACCTTTGGTACTCAGACACAAAGTAGAAGCCACGGGTGGCAATGATCTGCTGGTTTCAATTAGAGGCTTGAACATAGTTACCATGCCCTTCCAAGATAATACCTTAACCACTAACCTCTAGGAGTGCTCTACCTCCATCTCCAAATCTGTTCTAGATAGTATGAAATAGCCACTGGGTTGTGGAAATGAAATGTCCCTGTTTCAGTTTGATAATTCCCCAGCTGCTGAACTATCCATACTTTCTTTCTGGGTTTCCTTCCATATTCACTTTATACAATGTTATACAATATGGCTTCTCTACGGATACTTGAAGAACTCATTATCTTTTTGTGTATTTGCGTGCTCCAAATTGAGGTTCATGTGCTCACATTTTACCAGAATAGAATGAGGAAAGTGGAAGGTGATGCATTATTGCAAGGTATTCTCTAACTTGCACATACGTTCATTTTACAAAGGGGCTGTGCTCAGAGGTGTTAAAAAGTTGCTGGCTTCTGAGTGCATTTGGGAAGTTTGCAACAGAGAGTTGCTGTTTGATCTCTTCTTGAAATGTCTTTTCTGTTTTTAATAAAAGCATAACTATGCTAAGAATCCATGTAGGTGATTTGTGAATTTTCAGTACACTGCTGCCTCTGTTAAACCTCCACAGGTTAAACCTCTAGATCTGTAATTTTAGATTCTCTCTTCATATTAACATTCCTAGGTATATGGCGTAACCCACTACTCATGGTTTCATTTAATAGTTTCACTCCACATCCCTGTTAAAAAGGTTTCACCTAAAAGACATATATACACAGAAAACTACATAGAGATCCACTTATCTACCTCAGGAGGATGAAAAGCCAAGAAAATGATGACAGAATATAAGTCAGTACCTCTGGAGTAGCTGAATATTTCAAATCTGATTGCTGAAAGGCAGGTACCAATCCTTTTATTCAGAAGAGAACCTGTGCGTTGCATTTGGGCTGTACATTTTGCTTTTATTATCAGCTGCACAGAAAATATAATTGAAGAGATGTGGAACTGAATATTTTTGAACCAAGCTTTCATAAGAAATTCCACATAAGAATTTGAGAATTGTTTTTCCCATGTAACGCAGCGGTCATGAACTTGCGTGCCCTGCATCTCTTCATCTCTGCCTCTAACTCTCCCATCTTGTGCAAGAGACCTGCAACACTGAGGCAGCATAAAGGGGCTGTGTGAAACGCCCATGAGCAGAAAACATCTCCAGTTGGTAGGAAACTCCCTTTCAGTCCCAGCCACCACAAGCTGACTCTTGCCCTGTGCCTCTCCCCTGGCCTGGGAGAGCTATCTCAGGGCCAGAGGCTGTGACAGAGAGGAGTTATGCTAGGCATTTTTGTTGGCACAGAGTCCATTAAAGGATTTCAGCTAAGCAGTGGAATTAGAGCAGCCCAGGTGAGCGACATCTGAATTTGGGCTGGCCCTGCTCATAAGGGAAATGTAAGCGGGCTTATCAACATTGCAGTAAGATTACAGAGGGTGGGTGATGTGAGCATGCCTTGACGTGTCAAAGGAAATCCCTTGATTTCCATTTTTTGCCCAGAACTTGCACCAGTATTTATAAACAATTCCATTTTTATTCTAAAATATTGTGACCAATATGGTCATACCGCTTCTGTTCTCCCTCCATGCCTTCCTACATTTTCATGGAGGAAGATACCTCAAGTGGGTATGAGAACAGAGAACAGGCAGTGAATTAAAGCAGTTTCAAAAAAAAAAGTAAAAAGAAACAAAAAATGTTTTCTGCTACATTTTGTCATTCTTATTCTGCAAATGTATGCATAGTCAAGAATTACTAGAAATGAGGCACAGATCCTGAATGGAAAAAACCCACTTGCATATATATATGTAGGTGTGTTTATATATGTGTGTGTGTGTTTGCATTTATATTGTAAGCAAAGCTGCCATTATTTGCACTAATCACAGCCATTCCGGGTAGAGATCCAACCTGTGGCCAGTCCCACTCCAGGACAGGCAGCAGCTATTACCATTGAGAAATCACCATTGCCACAACCACTAACACATTTTTCCAATTAGTTTGAGGGAGGAAATGAGACATTTTTCTTTGTTAGTGCCTCTCTCTTCCTCTCCTTGCCCATCCATTTTATGCTTCCTGATGGTGCTCAGGAGGCTGTCAAGTTCCCTCCAGCACACTTCCTGCTTCCACCCAGCAGGAATAAACTGTTACCGCTTTGTTTGAAATGATTCCTGAGAAGTCTGATTCCTCTCACCAAAATGTGAATAATTGTAGCATTTGACTCTCAGCTTCCTCCTCAGGGATCTTTCTGAGTTAAACAGTTGTTGAATTTATCCTGACAGGGATTGCCAAAGAAAACTTTATTTGAAGGACAGAGGGGGGAACAAACTGTTTGCTGAACTGAAAAAAGTTTGTAATACTATAAAGGGAGAGAAAAAGTCCCGTAATGGAAGGTGGAAATCTGGGACAGACAAATCAGGCCATAAAATGTAAGATCAACACAGCAATGGGAAGCAGGAAAGCATATCCTGGGCCAAACATACCAAGGGAGACTATTATACACATTGACCTCAGATGTCATATACAACATGCATCTGCAAACCACCTCATACCTCAAAGTCCCACATTACACTAAGCTCAACAAGTCCATGTTGGAAAGGAAGAGGGCCTGAGTCAACACTGTTAAGTGTACAGTGTATGAATCTAAGATACAGACATCTTCAACCCCATGTATCCAGTTTTTAATTTCTAAACTAAGGCCACTGCCTTTCCCATTTTAAACACGAAGAATATGGTTCTAAATCAGGAAAATGGGGTCATCTTACTCAACACATCTGCTTAATGCATGCCTGTTAATCACACAACATCCAGTCCAGTGAAGAGGCAGGAGCAGCACAGCTCTAAGAAAGGGAGCTTAACTCTCATAAGAGAGAAGGATGCTCTCCAGGTGTTCTAGCAACAGTTGTCTGTAAAAGGTGTCAGAGATTTTACAACAAAGCCTGCTTTCCGTTAGATTTTTAGCCTAGCTGTGAAATTGGTAGGTGGTCCCCTACAGTGAGTAGAAGGTAACGTCACACTTTGGCTTGCACATAAACTGAGTGTCACTTGCCAATAGTAATGATGCAGTAGCAAAAGCCTAATAGAGGATCTGTTTCAATTGAAATATTCTATTCTATTCTATTCTATTCTATTCTATTCTATTGTTTCAAGTGAGCTTGTCAAACAATAGCAGATGACATACAGTCCTCTTACTACAAGTGACTGGGAAGCACAAGACTTTCAGCTTTACCTCAGCAGCCCTTCTTTCCAGGTGTTTCCCCATAGTTAAAAAAATGTGTGTATATGCAACAGTGGTCTCTAAGATTTTTCTCTGCTTTTACAGGAATGCCATGATCCTTATACACATTACCACAGTAGCCATAAATGGCAGGTACCTTGCTGACTGAGCTACTTCAGACCTGCATCACCACAGAATCTGAATGGCTTACAAACTGATTGAAGTGTGTATCCTCACATTTCTCTAGCGATGTAAAGAAACATTACCACCACCCTGGAACTTAGCTTGATGAGAGGGAAAAAAAGCATCATCAGACGTGGGCCCTGTCACCTGCCTCATTCTATGCAATAGAACATCAGAGGTCCCACCATAGCCCATCTGCAAGCACTCACAAGCACCCTGACTACCAACAGCTATTGTCTCCATTGGCAGTTGGGTGTTTTGTGTGGTGAGAACCAAGGCTGTGTCCTGGTCACCAGGACAGCAGTGAACATCACCACTGCCCTGCTCAAGTCTCATGGTTTTTCAGTTTCTGACTTGGGCCAGTAGCTTCAAGATAATGCCCTTCCCTCTATACTCACAAGTCATTTTCTTCTGTCATGAGGAACTACTGATGAGGCCTGAAAACACTTTGTAGAAAAAGGCTTCCATTTTTTCCTCTGAATTTTCTGCATCAGCTGACACAGCTCATGAGAACTCACAGGGTTCATGAGAGAACTCATGAGATTCGCTTAGAGGCAACAGTGAAAGCATGGTGGTAGGGAGACTGCTGACAGATTTTCTATGGTGTCTAAAGCCACCATGAGGCACAGAGAGGGACCAAGAGATGTGTAGGACCAAGAGATACATGATAGAGCTACTAGCCTGGAGGCACCTTGTGTCTTCACTGAAGTTTAGCTAACTAGTAGGAAGGCCAAATCATCATCAAAGTGAAAACAGTGGCAAACATCGTTAGCTCTGCTGACCTTTCTTTTCATACCTACCTGTAGTCTCCTGGTATTTTACTTACAGAGTCACACCCTACCTCATCTTTCATGCTTTCCTTTCTCTGTTAACGAACACTCAGCACATTGTGTAGACCCGGAAAAAACTCCTCTATTGGGAATAATTAGAAATGTCAGCAGTGCTGTCTCATTTGAAAGAAGCACAGACCTCTGGGCAAAGAAAAAGGGTAGGAGAACACTTTTACTGGGACTGGAGATACGAAGATTTGACAGTCAAGCCCACAGAACATGAAATTTCTTCCTACTTCTTGGAGTTATTTCTTACCCTTCTACCAAGATGTAACCAGGCTGCAGATAACTGTAAAGAGCTGGACATTATATGCAACAGAGTTCAAAGTTCTGTTCTGTGGCATATTTTGTCATTTTTTCAAAGGTTTTCATTAGGATTTCAAGTGAGCTTTCAAGAGTTATATTTGTGCATGAGGAACACTGGTGACAGTGGTCAGAAAATGGAGGCCTTTAGGTTACTAAGGGAAGGAAGGGAGGTAGGGAGATGCTGGACCAGATTTTGGCAGTCTGGTGGTAGGAGTCATCTATGAAATACAAAATCAAGACCAGGATCAGACGTGCTTTGAAAAAAAATCATTTCACTATATGCAAAGGTTATACTCCACTGACAATCAGGTGCTTTCCTCAGAATAGTCTCCCATATTGGCATGACCTGACCAGCAAGCTACCCTGGGTAGTGCAGGAGGTCATGGAAAACTCAAAATCCCCTCAGAGTAGATTAAGGTGAAATGACAGCAAATGACCAATCAAATTGTTTATTGAGCACAAACATTAAAAAAACCAAAACAATTGTGTGAAAACACAAGAAATTGCTGTCTGCCAAGCGACTCACAAAACCAGAGGGATATGGGAGGGGAGAAGTTTACCCGAGTTTACCAAAATGATTCAACATCGAACTTGAACTTTATGGATGAACTATTCAGATGACTAACAACATGAAACTACATACACAAAGCAAGGTAAATGTGGCAAGAAAGGGAAAGAGCAAGATAAGGTGCTGGCCGCAAAGAGAAAAGGAGCAAGATTGAAAGAGAGAGAGGCAGAGACAGAAGATATCACCACCCTAGGACCCAGTGATGTCCCATTGGTCCTGTTGGTTGCTGGTGTCATGGCGATGGGGGGTCTCCCACCCTTGTATGGTGAGGGTCTCCCCGCTTCTCGGCTGGGTGGTGGGGGGTGTCCCTACATGTCAGCCTGGTGGTGGAGCTCTCCCCACTTCTGTTCCTGATGGTGCCCTCTTATGCAGTCAAAGTCCCCAGAATCTCTGCCCAGGTCCAACTTTAGTAGTCAAGGTAATGGAGATCCACGCGACGATCCTGTGGTGTCTCCAGTCCACTGTGCAAGTCTCCTCGACTACCTGCCGAACCTTTGTTGCACCTGTGCTGTAGAGATTATGAGAGATTGCACCAGGCTGTGGGCATTGTTGTTGGGGTACAGGTAGACTGCAGGGCTCTGCTCTGTCTCTGCGGTTTCCTTCATGCCAAGAAATGTTTATACAGGCTCACGGTTTCCTCGGTACCAAGAAAAGTTTAAGACAAATGTCTGACACCTGTCCCTTACCTATATTATCCCTTACCATTTGGAGTTTCCCTTCCCTGTGTACCTGGGAGAATGAACGAGAGTGCCAAGGTGGGCAGAGGCAAGGGTACGGGTCCAGTCTGTATCCATGGTGAGTTTAGAGAATTCACATGTTAAGGATCACCCTCTCAACTCCAAAATATCCATGAACCGGAAGTAGAAATATGAGGCAATTTCCTGAACTGGTGACCTGCTGAGCAATGAA
Source organism: Pandion haliaetus (assembly GCA_013401275.1). Classification (NCBI taxonomy): domain Eukaryota; kingdom Metazoa; phylum Chordata; class Aves; order Accipitriformes; family Pandionidae; genus Pandion; species Pandion haliaetus. Next base: position 45,314 of record VYZV01022878.1, read on the forward strand.
GTGACAACAGAAGAAAAGAGTGGCCATAGCTGCTGTCCCCCTACACCACAGTGTTCTCGTGTTGATAAATACTTTGCCAAATAAGTGTTTTTTCAGCAAAGGACATTCAAACACAGTCCCTTTTCTATCACACAACAATCATAACAGTACACAAAAATATAAGAGTAGTCATGCTGGATGAGATGAAAGGTCCCTCTGCTGATACCTAAGGAGTGTAAGAATGCAGCAAATATAAGTGATTTCCTCGGTACTTCTTGCAAGTTTTACTAATGTGAGACTCAGAGACCTCTGAAGCCAACAATGGTTTCTATGAATACAGTGACTCTCCAGGAACTTATCCCAACCTATCTTGAACCTATGCAAGCTTTCAGCCTGTGGCAAGGAGCTTTGCACTCAGAGGATTCAGGACCCAACTCTGATCTGAAACAGTTGTGTCATCTTGGCTTGAAGTTCTCAGGAAATCACTCACCTCTGAAAAACAGCTGTGAGAAAGTCTGTGGAACAGAGACCTGCAAGATAAGGAAGGGAAAATTACAGAGGTAGGATAATTGGGCCAGAGACTGCAGGTAGCTCAGAGCTTCAAGAAGAAAAACACCAAAATGAAAAGGTATAAAATCCTAAGGGAAAAAACAGAGAAATGGCATCTCATCAACACAGAGGATTGGCTCAAGGGAGCAGCAGAGGTCAACCCTTCCCTTCCCAACTGATGCCTGCTTGACCAGGAAAGATTATTCAGGTACTTTATCAGGGTGGTAAGCCTGCCAACGTTTAGCCTAGTAGCTCTGTAAATCCTCTCTCTCTCTCATGTGTGTTATCCAATACATATTTGCTTTATGCTTTTAAGTTCTGCTTGCAGAGTCTTTTTGCTGACAACTAAGGTGCCAAAATAAAGTGCCTCAAAGAGGGAGGGTTGCACTGTTCCATGTAGAAGTAAGTCACTCGGAGATACATGCAGCACATTAGCAGACATATGGGAGTGAGTCAGGTGTTAGCACTTGAGACTTCAAATGGAGTAAGGCCAGTAACATCTTCCTAATTCAGGATTTTTACCCACTATTTGTTTTTTATTTGTTTTTACAGTCACTGAGCACAAATAACAGCCATATTCTTGGGCCACTACCAAGACTGACAAGAGAGATGCAGAATACATGCAGATTTTAAGGTCAAAATCTGTTTGCAGGGAACCACTATTGTTACGGATGCAAATGCAGTATTTTTGAGAATGAACACTACTTCCTAAGGAATGAAAAAAGAGGTAAGACACAGGGCAACTGTCACTCTAATGTACCCACGTTCATCGGACAGGATTATCTCAGTCATTTGGGATAACATCATAACACAGCACTGCCAGAGGATCAGTGTCTCCTGACCTGACAATAAATGCTTTGGTTGTTAGGCAGCAGCAGGAGATGATCATCTGCCTTGAATATATTAATGCCTTAGTCCATTCTCATTATCCCTCAACTCATGAAAACATTAGAGCTCTCTTCACGGTGAAAGTCCTAGTGAAGTGTCTGTGGGAGACAGAGATGCATATGGGGCATGGTGGCAGAGAGAGGGGAAGGCACCCTTTCATATGTTATAAGGGAAATTATTTCGTCACGTATGCCTCACATGTGGTAAATGTTGCTATAAAAGTCCCTTCCAGGTAATAATTGATTTTCTAAATACAAACATGTTTTCTTCTCACAAGAGAAAAGACAATGTGCTCACTGAAAAGCTCATGCCGACTCAAAGCTTCCCCTTTACCCCTCTTGTACACCGTGTCCACCGCAATTCTCTTGTAGCAGCAGCCTTCAAACAAATATCCCTGTGCTGCAGTTGTCCCTGTGTACAGGGAAGATCTCAACCAGCTGTTAGCCATGGAGGGCACGTGTCATGTAGTGTTGGCATATAAACACTTGCCAATTCATTATCGTATCTGCCAGCTTGCTTTCATGTAATCCTCCAAAAACGATTCTTCAAGATGCCCCTGGATAATCACTGCGTATAGTCAAGAGAGAAAACCAACAGAAACATTAAATGTTATCCTCGGTACAGACTTGAAAATGTTGTTACTGTCAGTAAATGCTGTTAGTAATGCCAGCAATAAAAGAAAGAATATCAACATGGTATTTAATGAGCTTTTGCCTTGTACAAAAGTATAGGAATGCAGATACTGGGCATGGAGAAATATGTGAGACAAGGCACCAGCCTGAAAGCCCATGGCATCCCACCTGGGGTTTCTGACTTTGATGGAAAGTAATGAGACTTTGGCAGCTTTGACCAAGTATTCAAGTGCTCTTGTAATTGCTTCACAACCCCCCGGTCAATCTGCCATAAACGTGTGTCTGGAATAGCAGAGTCCCAGAGCTAAAGCAGCAGGGTTGATGTTAAGTCAAAATTGACTTTCACAGCTTCTGGCTACAGTGACCCTTATTCTTGCAGCCAAGACTCAACACCCTACCAATAAAAAGTACTAAAATTCATCTTCAAAGAGCTAATACAAACTGAAGGAAAAATGCCAGCAGAGTAGACCCTCAGCACCTTTAAAGCACACAAGAACTTCTTTGACAGACTCCATGTACTTCAACTACTGATCTTTTAATAGTCATTCTCCTGTCTTTATGTTATGGAAACCATAGTCAAACTTCATGATAGTTGTCTTGAGTTCAACAGTTTAATTTACAGATTTGAGTTACTTGATGCAAAGCATCTAGGTGTCCTCTGGGTTGCTCAGTCTGAAGCAGGGTCAAGACTTCTCAGCAGTGGTCAAGGTCTCCTCCCAGAATGATGAACTGGAGCATGTCCAATCCACTTCCTTCACAGAGATGGAGATGAGATGAGTTGAGATGAGTTGAGATGAGATGAGATGAGATGAGATGAGATGAGGGACAACTGGGATGGGAAGTGGGGTCTAGGAGACCAAGGCTTGCTGCTCCTCTGGAGCCATGGCTGTTGTTGCTGGGGAAGGCCATCAGCCTACCAGTGGCCATCCCATCTCCCTCAGCTGCAATCTTTTCAGGTATCAAGCACAGGCAACAGAGGCAGCTGGGTTGCGCTGCTGTCAACAACTGCTGCTTTAGCAATTGTCTGCTTTCTCTGTTCTTCTTTTGATCCTGTGTGAGTGTTTCCAACTCCTCTGAAAGGACTGTAGAGATGTTACTGAGTATTATTTCAGGTCCATGTAATATCATTGAACTATGAGGTTTTGTTGCCATACAAGGATGCCTAACCTAATGACAGGAACAGAGGTTGCTTAAAGTGCAGATTTAAGCAGAAGTCCTAGCAGACAGCTACACTTGCTTATTTGGGGTCCCTATAGTTCACAATTTGTAAGTTAACCTGGTTGGAAAATTAATTTCTATTTTATAAGGTTAATTTTCAGTCAGATCAGTTTCCTGAACTGGTTCCCTGTGTAGCCACAAGAAAACTAAATACCAGCAGAGGGGAAAGGCAGGAACACGTGCAGCAGCCCAGGCTTGTATCAGCTTAAGCTGCCATAGAGACACACATGTGGTTATATACACAGCTTCACATTATTACTGTATTATAGTCTTAGACCAAATTTAAAAACATGCCCCACTAAAGTGGAAATCACCCTACTGCTCATCAGCACCATCAGGCCTCAGACTGCCCAACAGAGTACACATCCTTTAGGGAAATGAAAACATTTATACACTCTTGATCAACACTTGAAACTGTGCAAATATAGCCCTTTCAACTCTTGCGGACATTTCCATTTCAGGTTTTTATTATGAGAGAATTTTTTTTAGATGAACACAGAAAGCAATTTTACACATTTGGTTGATATACGAAGGTATCTGCAACTATCATAGGTGTTCAGTCCGTGTGCTCTGCTCTTCGTGCATTTTGTGCCCAAATAATTGGAAAAAACCAAATTCATAGATTTTTTCTCATGGCAGGAGAATGTGAGACAACTCAACTCCAGACTTTCTAATAGGAAGAATTACTGAGAAAAAGAAAGAAGATTGAAGCATAGACACATTCCTCACTGGAGGAAGCTGCTTTTCATCAATAGCAAAACAGTACACATAGCTTGTAAAGCCTTTGACTACTTTGTAATTAAAGATACCGTTCTCTGTAGGGATCATCATGCTCTTTTTCTTTCTGCTTATGGGTTTTATGACCTTTTTCCATTTCCAATGTCTGTTGACAGAAATAAGAGAGCAAAAGTTTCATCAGCTTTTTATTCATCCAACCCAAGTAACCACTTGAATACTTCAACTGGCCAAGGTAGGAACTTCTTTTTAAACTTAACTTGATTTCTGCAGATAAATCTGTGCCTACAAGTTGTACATAGGTTTCCCTTGATGCTTGTCATTCACGAGATGTGGTGGATAACTTGAATCTTATGGCATCCTTTCTGATCTTCAGCTGAGTGAAACTGTTTAAATATGTGAATAAGGAACACAGAAACATTTCTATGCACACACACACTCTTGTTCACAACCCAATACCAATGATCATCTTAGGAGCAGCCTTTCTTCAGACATCCAGTTGCCTGAATATTCATGAATAGCAAGAAGTGGTGTGAGTGAGCTAACCCACCACAAATTTGTGACCCAGCTGCTTTGACTGGAGCTGTGTTTAACAGCCTCTCCATCTTGACATTTTCTAATATGCTCATCACTGTGACATGGAGCACATTTTTGGCTTGCTGCATTGCTGTGGAGGGGGTACATTCCTTGTTACGAAAGCCTTGCTGACATTTATGGGTTTGCACTGAGTGGAATAAGCAGGCACGTTATTAGCCAGATCCCAGTCAGGATATAACAAGAGAGGAAATCTAACTCTCTCCTCTCACAGCATTCAGCTCTCTGGGGATTCATTTATTTCCTCCAAACCCAAGCTGAAGCACAAGCAGCTACTTGAGGCGTGTAACACAAATGGTTTGCAAGTAATGACCCAGTCTCTCCCTTTTCAACTTCTGGACCAAGTGTAAGTGCGAGTGAATGTTATTTCCCACCTCTTTTGGCATAGCATGGCACCACAAATCATAACCTTCTCACTCCCAATCTAAGCTCTCTTGTAGGCTGCTGGCAACAGAAATAAGAATCCTAGGGTTCTTTACATAATTTCTCACAATGTCAGAAGGAGCATTAACAGAGACAGAAATCGTAATGGACTATTCTCTTCCAGCTGTGCCAGAAGCCTATACATTCTCTTGATGCATTAACAGTGGAGCAGGAGGATACTAAAGAAATCCATGGATTACAATTGTCAAAATGAAACTGCTTTTAGGAAATGAAGTGGAAGATCACTAAAAGTGGCCAGACTAGTTAGGCCAAAAGAAAAAATTACTCAAACCTTCTTCCCAAACCAACTGGGCTGCACAAAAGGCTCTAGCAGGATGGCAGACATTAGAAGTAGGGAAGGCACATGAGGGCTGCCAGTGCATCGCGGCTTCCCTGGCTCCAGCAGGATCTCTCCCTGCATGAGACTCCCTAGTATATCTGGAAGCCCAGTTTTAAATGGGGCAAGTGATGGGTCTGCTGCAGCAGCTTCCTTTGGGGAAATGATTTCATAAACCCAGTAAATCTTACCATTAAGAATGCTTCCTGACCTTCAGAGTGAATTTTCACAGGCCTTAATCTTCGTACACATAAGCAAGTTCACTTAGCTTTTTTTCTTTCCTTTCTTCTACAAATCACAGTCAAAACAAGAAGCAGAGGTTGTAAAATTCTTATAGGAAAGGTTTTGGAGTTGGGGTGTTTAGTATCTCTAACCCCACAAAAATGGAGGAATTGTGTCTCTTTGACCACCTCCACTCCATCATCTCTCACTTGAAAGTTCAGCAAAGCTATCACACATTTTATCCTCATTTTCTGAATGATGCTGCTGTCACCAGCCTTTTACTTCTTTAACCCACTATTACCTACACAGCTTGACTTTAATATCTAAATAAATTTTCATTCCCAATGCTCTGGGCCTGCGTCAAATAATATTCAAATCTTTCTCAAAGACTTGTATCCTTGTAAGATCATAAACCTTAATCTTCATCAGTGTATGGCATGTACATAATTCAATGTGACACACAGATATATAGATAGCATCCCAAGTTAAGACCTCCCCAGAGACCTCTCCATGTAGTTTTCCTCTTTGGATGTATTGATTTTAATTTTCCCCCCTGGGTACAGCCTCTCAGAATTTGCTTCCTTCAGGGGGGCAACCCTTTGTTTACTAGACAATAAATAACATCATTAATGCAGACAATAAAGACAGACTTTTAAAGAAAATGAATGCGACCAAATTGCTGTGGCTGCAACCTGTATTTGTCATGGGTATCACATGTCTGTCTCATTCCCTTTCTCTTCCAGGAGGGCAAAAGTCAACAGCAACCACAAAACCAGACATTTTAGTTGTATCTGGTACTGAAGTCTTTGCACTTCATGATCCATGTCTATCTTGTCTTGGATTATTAAAAATATAAAAGGCAACATCATATTTGTTGGGGAGTATTGAACCGGTGTCACCCAAAAGGATCTGGTCTTATCTGTGTACAATTACTTCCCATCTTTCTGTCTCCTCTCTCTGTACCCAAGGAATGCGCTTTGTGACTCTAGTCAACTGAAACCCAGAGTGTCAGCTGGAGGGAGGATGGGAGCGACACCACCACCTACTCAGAAAGGCATATCTGAGCTTTAATTTAAACTTGTCAACAAACATAAAAGCTTCTCCATCATTTTGCAACTTTTCCTCCTGTAAATTTCTCGGTTATTCTATTCTGCTCTTTTTTATGCACTCCTCTTCTTTCAGTGAAATTGGCAATGGCTTAAAAAAAAGTCTATTTGATGTTTTGGGCTGCTGAAACAGAAGAACAGATGGTAGCAAAAACTAACAGGACACCTCTGCAGACAGTCCTGGAAAAAAGGGTGGAAAATGTTGTTTAAACCACCGGTATTAACAGAAAAAGAAAGGAAAAAAAACGTTCCTATAATCTGCCTCTAAAACAAGCTGTTCACTGTAGAAGCATATGTTTGTATTGTATTACCAGTAATTTCATGGTGAGCAAAGCTAAATGATCTCCAATTTGACATAAGCTAAAAGCAAGAGTTACCATAGCTCAGCTGACTTTCAGGAGCTTGTTCAGCTGCACTAAATCATAAATTTAAGCTCCAACACAGATTAGCTAATCTAATGCAATGTTTCAATGCACTGAAGTGTGCTGGACTAGAACAGAAGGAAAGGAGCCCTGTTGACCTCCATGACCGATCATTCACTAACATCTTTAAAATTGTCTAATTTCTTACACTGTGGAATGCAGCTCAGAAATCTTTGAATCAAAGACAGATTCCCATTACCTGAGTCCAGCAAGAAAACCTTATTAGTAGAGGAAAAAAAATACCTACTCTCTAAAACAAATAATATACATTTGCACTACATATTGCCTGCTCATTCTTCCTGTATACCCGGGCTTATCTCTGCCATATTATTCTAAAGTGACTTCTTCTTATTCCTTATCCTTATTCCTAGTTACAAATATCATTTTAGACCTGAAAAAGTTCTTATTACAATTTTCATCGAATCAGATAGTCTCATAAGAAGTTATCTCAAAGAGTAAGCATTTTCTGACCAATGGAAGAGTTTTATTGGATCATCTGTGTACTAGCATCATAATTTTCCAGCCTCAATTTGCAATGAGGCAACATATCAGACCTTACACTGTGGAAAAAACATATGGCTGTTATGCATAACAGGAAGAGTGAAAAAGAAAGTTCAAAAGCTGACAACCTTGGAGTAACTCTCATTCTGCCTCTGTTATGAGGCCACAAAGCGTAGGACATATGATGGCATGTAGACCTTTTCTTTCCACCTTTGAAGTGACCTACAAGAACATAACCCTGATATATAATTTAACCGTATTATTACTTCTTTAATTTCCACAGAAGAAGTTACTTTGGAGAAGAAATTTAATCACACACAATGACCCAGGCTGCTTTGTGCACTTTCAGTCCCTGTCAATTTCTAATCTGCTCTCCTATTACCAATAAACACAACTAATTGCACCTGTCCAGAAGAGAAGAATTATGCTTCAGATTCTCAGAGATCACTTCCTTTGAACTTTACCAGCAGAGACACAGGAAAACAAACACACAACAGATAACCTCCAAATTCCAGGGGAGGACTCATGAATATGTAACCTCCAGGCATCTAATGATTTCCAGGTGCACATCACTAACTAGCTCATCCTTAATTAATTAGCCAGCTGGCCTGGTTTGTCAGCAGCAGTAGAACAGTACAGGCACAGCTTCAAGGTGGGTTGTGTGGTTGGACTTCTAGCTCTATCTGAGATCAGAGAAAGCAAGCAAACTCCTGCTATGGGAAGAGCATTTCCTACAAGTAGAGGCATGCCAAAAATCCAGTTACATAATAAATCCAGTGTTATCCTTGAAAAGTGCAGCAATAGTCTTGGTTAAGGACAAATGCACAACTTTCACCTTCTTATCTCAGTAATCAGACCAAGGAACATAGAAATTGCAATAGGAATAGCTGAATATCCTTCAGGGTAAAATAAAAACTCCCCTGCAGACAACCACTTTTCTTTAGAATGTGATTAATGAGAATGTTTCTTGAGTATCTTCCTTATTCAGTTTGTTTGTTTTCTTTAGTTTGAAATGTCCACGTCTCTATTTGTATATCATGATACAAGCTGAAGCTAGAAGGAAATGATTACCATTTGTATTAATGTTAGAGATGAACCACTAAGAAAAAGGACAATATTACAGATCTCTAAAGAAAATGTTTTTGATGATCCACTGGAGCATGAGCAACTGAAATGAGTATAGAGAAGGGGCAGTGCAATGAAAGTTTTTGGAGCAACCAGATCTGTGTGTATTACTTAAAAGTGGGCACATTGTTTAGAGTTATCAGGCACTGGATACCAGTTATTTACTCCAACCAATAATCAGAAACAATACTGGACCAGTCAGTTAGTAAAATGAGTTTGTTTAACTGTAGAGGATGCAGCTGGGTAACATTAGAAATCAGCAAATTCAAACCAGTCGCTTTGCATTGTGTTTGATATAACCAGAAAGTTTTAAATATGGCAGTTGGAAACATCTTTAGATTGTTTATCCCTGTAGGGATTTATTCTTTTTAGTTACTAGGTAAGAGAAAAACATGGACTTTGACCATGTGACGACTGTTTTGTGTTTTTACCAAAACAGAACCTCTAACCAAGACCTGGTTGTTCTAGTACTCCCAAGGTGTTTAGTTTCCAGTAAAGCAATTATCCTTTGCTACTCCTGGTTTTATTTTGGTCTGGGCTGGAATGGATCCCAACAGCTTCTCTTTAATTAGAGCACTTTTTTGTTAAAGAATCATTCTGGGAAGGAATATAGTATTTTGCTTTTGAGACATCGAGGAACAGAGAATCTACCACTGACCTTGGCTATTTTTTCCTACTGCTCAAATTTTTGCTTTATATCTAATTTGATTTGATTTTTTTTTTCTGG
>VYZV01022881.1:16344-26873 GCA_013401275.1 Pandion haliaetus
CTTTTAAAAAAGAACAGTGCTGCCACTTCACGTGAGCCACTTCATGCATTGTCATTTTCAATGACATGGCTTAAAGGGGTTTGACTTGAGGAGAGATTTAGCTACCCAGAGAACGTTAGTTTAGAGATCCGATTCCCAGAGAACATAGAAAAACTTCATAATTGCTCTCTGTCAGAATTTTTTTTCAACTTTTCAGTTCCCAATAAAGCTCCTTCCAAACCCGAAGTCTTTTTTTATCCAGAATAGCCTATGACAATGCTGGGTAATTGCTATGTCCTTTCACAGAATCACAGAATGGTTGAGGTTGGAAGGGACCTCTAGAGTTCATCTGGTCAAGCCCCCTGCTCCAGCAGGGCCACCTAGAGCCAGTTGCCCAGGACCGTGTCCAGACAGTTTTTTAGATTCTCGAGGAATTGAGATTCCACAAACTCTCTGGGAAACCAGTTTACTTAATTGCCCAAATTACTTGTCCTGAAGGCATTTTGGAGGACTTTGCTTTCTTAGCATAGTTGCAATAGTATCAAATACATCAATGATTAACTATAAAAAATGCTAGTAAATAAATGATGGAAGATTTAAAATTCTGAATGAAATATGTCAGTTCCTTTATTCAGTCTTTTAAACTTAAACACAGTCCCCCTAGAGATAATCTCCTCATCATAAACCTTCATGCAAGGAAATAGAGACTTTTAAATTAATAAAGTAATTTTATATCTAAACTGACAGAGTTTTGGAAGTTTTAGATCTCAGATTTTATTGTATTTAAAAGTTTTAAGGTAACTTCCTCAAAACGAGTGTACTTGTGAGTCTTAAAATGTTTGTGAACTTCAACATGACAATTTGTCAGTATGTCCAAAAATAAAGTTTGAGGCATGTTGTACGGTATTCATCAATCATTTTCTCTTTCCTGATTAAAATCTGTATCATGATAGAGAGAGCACCAGGAGGTATGGGTAATAAAACATAGGCTGAGATCAAAGCAGAGTGAACAAGTGAAGTGTGAAGGTTTGGATAAGCACATTGATTACTTTATTATTATAGATTTATTTAGGAATGAAAATGGACTCCAATCGTAAAGTCATGCTGATACTAACAATTCTACCGACTTTGTCTTCAAAGTTATTTATATTTTTCAGAGTCTTTGGAGTTCTTTCCTTTCAAACCTAATTAATTACTCTGGATAGAGAGGGGAAGCTTTTTAACTTGATTATCTAATCTGCTGTAGCACTAGATAACCTACTGGGATCTTCAGCCTTACTTTCTGGGACTTCGCAGTTCTTTACACCTGAAATATTTCACATCTAACCTTTGCATCACAGTGGAAGAAACTCAGGAAAATTAATAGAATGATTTACCAAAGAAAAAAGATCTTTCTGGAACTGTTTCTTTTCAGTGGTCTACAGCCATAAAGAGAAAAAAAAAATTGTCAGGAAAACAGGAAGATGAAGACTCAGAGAGCTCCTCTGCCAGTGGTGTTCTTGTAGCATAAATGCACCTTTTATTTTCAAAGAGCAGCAAAAGCTGCACAGGGTAGTTACTGTTGCTTAAGAACATTCAGTAAATGTATTACTGGGTCAGTGTTTCCATTTGAATAGTGGGGAGGAGGTGCATTTTAATTGAGAAGCAAGAGCAGCTGAGCCATTCCAGAAGTTGAGAAATAGGTATAGATGCACCTGTATTTCTCTCAAGAAAATTCTCTTTATTCCAGCAGTAACCATTCCGGTGTCAGTCACTACTAGGAGTCCCTACACGTATGAACGTCCAAAGACTGCAGAGGGTAATGACTGAGTCATCTTTAGTCGTTCTTCTTTTCATTGGTCTGCTAATGTGCGCAGTTGAAAACACCGTTTCCTTTAGGCTTCTTGCTTATTCATATGTAGTCCAAACCCAACAAATGGAAGTATAGTCTTGGTGCTTTATTGTTTCTCCATGTTTCTACCATGGAGATAGTGTCTTCTAAAAGACAGGATATCACTTCAAAGGTATCTGATTAGAAGCTTCAATTACATTAGCAGAAGAAAGAATAAGAATTATTGCAATAATAAAGATTTTATGAAATGTAAAAATAATATACTTAATATAAAAATCACATTTAAAACTACAACCTGCTGAACAATTTCTGCAGAAGGAAGAGTTCTTGGTTGCACATAACCGAGCATTGCTTGTTAATTTCTCAAATTTATGGAAAATATCGCATCTTTTCAATTAATCCATGGAAACTTGTGTTCAATTTAAAAAAAAAAGTAATTCTAGTTTTAGTGAGGAGGAAAGTTTATAAAAAGTAGTGCATGATAGTTACCTTTTTCGGTGTGGGAATATGTGTTTAGTGATGTATTTAATAAATATGTTTTTAATGTAGACTAAGAACAAACGTGTCCTTTGCAGTGAGCCTTGAAATGTTATATCTAATTCAAAGGAAGATTCGAGTCACTGTTTGCATTTACTATGCCGATTGTATTCTGAGAAGCACTTCAAGATGCTTTTAGAGGTATAGCTTTGCTCTTTAAAACCTGGATGAAGCCAACTACATATATAATACTTTACTGGATGAGGATGGCTTTAAGTCTGTGCTTAAATGATTTGATTAAATAGAATAAATTTGTTTCGGTTAATTAGCAACAAATCACTTCGATTCACTGGTTCTAACTTCATAAAGTACTCTCAAAACTCTCTTAATGACCTTGATTTGCCAAGTTGAACATTGGATAACAATGTTTTCTTTAGCTTTTGGCTAAACTCTTAGAATCTAATTTTGCTGTAGAAGAGTATCCAACTCTTTGGTTATCCTTTTCTTCAAAGGCTCTGTCTGCTTGTTTTTGCCCATATCCAATAATATTTCATGCATTAAACCTATAGCACCATTTTTTTCTGTGTTCATTCATTGATACAAACTGAAGGTCATTTCCTAGACTTCGTTTCTTCATTGCTGAATGTGAATGTGATTCTTCTATGGGACACCATTTACTTTCAGCTTAAATACTGGTTTTTACAAACCAAGTTTTTTCCAGTGTTCAAAATCACAATCCACACATTTGAAGCCCAAATCATCTGATAAGACTGAAACACCTCAAGCTAAATCTGATAGGGCATTTCTTTTGAAATGGTGTACTTTGAGGCTTGCTATTAGTGCAGAAAGTAAAAAAGTGAAAAATGTCAACTTTTTTTTTTTGGAGGAGGGGAGAAGGAAGTCGTTCGTTATTTTGGGATAATATTTATACAAAGAGAAAGCAAATTGCTTCATTTGTATATTTGTGAGGAAGAAAAGGACATGATGTGTTGGTTTTGTAATCCAAATTATAAGAAGAAACTAAGAGGCTTTATCAAACTTAAGTTTTTTCAGATAGTTACATAGCTGTAGTAATAGCAGCCTTTTAGTCCTGTGCTTGACTGCTCACCTTAGAGGAAAAACTCAACTGTTTCATCATGGTCAGCATGTCACTTTCAAGTAGTAGCAGACTTCAGTTTGGGGATAGCTGATGTTTTTGTATACCAAGAATCCCTTACTGTCTCCGAGTTAAGCTGCATGATCTTTTCCCTTGCTTGTTCTAGGATTTACTGGTTTCTATCAACATATTTTTGCTTCCGTTGAAGTTTGTGCCATTATATTTTTCTTATTGAACCTGTATTACTAGAAAGTTTAATTGTCCATGGTTTTAAAAAGTAAAAGTTAATTTGAAGGTTCGTATTACTGTGGTGTAGTATTAGCACCTGTTTTTATACTTAGCAGTGGAGCAATTTTAAGTTTTTTGAAATAAGTTCCATACTTACCTTGTCACACTGTTTCTGTTGCAGTCTTGGAACCTATTACACTTAGAATTGAACAACCAAAGTCAACGATAGGTAATGATATTTCCTTGGCAAGCTGTCGTGTTTGCTTTTTTCAGCACAGAAAGCATCACTGAAGTTAATCATCTTATGCTTTAGGATTGTTTCATTAAAATTCATTTTTCTTCTAGGTAACTCTCTTGCTTGGCATTCGTGACAGTTGGACGTATTGCTCTCTTCACAGTTGGAATGTCTCCTTTTTTTAAGAAAACAATGCTGGCAGCTCTGAATCACCATTCTCATAATTATGTTTCTGTGTGCTCATCCCAGCTTTTTATTAAAAAAATAAAACCTGAGCTTCAAAAATTACTAAATTCCGCTCTCTTGTTTAGATTGTTGTAAACACACGGAGCGTATTACCTGACTTTCTTTCCTACTTCCTATAAAGAGATTTTTTTTCCTCTGTTGCAGGTGTGAGGTTTCTGTGTTTGTGTGTTCAACTTAATATCAGATACTAATTGCTGTGCAATTTAACCGACTTATTACCCACGTTTTCTCTTCCAGCTCCAAAGGAGGCTCAACGTATTCCTTCTAAACCTAAAACTTCACCTAAACCTCATATCCCACAAGCCAAAGATGGTAAACTGCTTTGTGTGATTATTTCTAATACAGTTTATATTGGATTGAAACGTATTTCTGAGCAGCTGTATAGTTATCTGAGCTGGTTAAAACATAATGGGGTTCTGTTCTGCTGTGTGTTCTTCTGTGCAGTTTTCAGGAGTAGTAACATTAGCTAGGTATTTTTCATCATGCAAAAGAATAAATCTCTGCTATTTCATGGCAGCAGGATAAGAATATTGTTGGTAAACTCAGATTACAGTGGTAACTAAAGCAAATACCTAGCAATTAAAGTATGTAGTATGGCTACTTAGGTGGTACAATTCTTTCCCACACTGCTTTGCATTGTTAGAATAAATACATTTCCCTTTAAAGTCACAATTACTTAATTTCATGAAATTATTATTTTCTGCATGAATGAGTAAATTACCCAGTGCATAGTTACTATTTGTTTATAAATATTAATGCATATTAGCAGTAATGATCATTTATGCCATATTCCAAAATACTGGATTTTTATACTATGTCATTAAACATGAACGCAGTTGAATTCAGTGGTAGGCAGAAAAAATTACTCTCTGTCCTCTGCTATCCAGTTGGTAATATCAACAGAAAATTACAAGGGTATCAAATACCAACATATGTTATCTTTTGGTAAATGTGAAAAATTTCATGATAATCACTTTACTGAAGATCTTTAACTTGTAGACATGGAGCAATATTTTTGAAAGTTGATGTTATCTATTAAATATGATTTCCTCATGTTTAAAACAGTCAAAATCCTTGTTCTTTCATAATTTTTTAACCATGGCAGCTGATGGTAAAACATTGCTTCTGAACTACAACTTAAAATGCAACTTCTCATAAACTCAGTTTTTACCTTTGTGGCCATTTCTCATTATTACGGTAGTCTGGCCTTCTCAAAAAATGGTTTTGTCACACAAATGTTACAGGTTTGTACTGTTCTGTGTTTTTAAAACAAACAAACAAACAAAAGTTACCGTTTCTTCAAGAATCTATAATATACAGAACTTTTTTTACAGCATCATCCACTTATCTTGTGATTGTCTGAAAAGATCCAAAGAAATTTGGTTTTTATTGTTACCCATACAGAAGAATTGACAAAGAGAGGGATACCACCACTTCTATTGCGCCTGTTTCTAATGTAGGACATGCAAGAAAGTAGCATCAATTTCACATCCTTATGCCCCATAAACACCCAGTTTTATTTTAGATCCATACCAGTTCTGAGCTGAAGCATGCGGTTGTGCAAAGCAATATGCCTTAATGCTCTTTAATAATATAGCATCCAGAAAACAATCTTGTGGTCTCTGGTGCCAATTGTATATATAAACTGCATTTGAAATACACCACAAAGGGAAAAGATTTGTGTCCCTAAAAAGCCATTTTCTGAATAAGGGAGTGATACATATTTGGATATCTTACTGAAGCCCATGGGAGAGCTAAGCTCATGTTATGTTTCAGCTTACACTGCTTTCTCAGAGACTTCATTTAATATAACAGGTTTTGTATGAGGTAGTATATAATTCAAAATGCAGTTACTAGACAAGTAATATTAATTGTAAGTGGAATTATTCTCTTCAATGTTTATAATAGCTTTTATGTTTTGTTTCTGATACAGTCCTGGAATCTGTAACACTTAGAACTGACCAACTAAAACCAACAATAGGTAACAGTTTTACCTACAGGGACCATCACATTTAGCTTTTCTTGCAGTATACACCAAGCATCACAAGTACATCTTCGTTGCACTCCACTGTCCTAATTTTTTACTGTTAAATTTAGTCCTTCTGTACTTTTTTTTTTTTTTTTTTTCATTTTACACAATTCATAATCATCTTGTTTGGCCTTTCTCACACAAATGTGTTCTGTAAAGTGGATGGAAGCACCATGATCTACCTTTGACTATGTGTCTCTATACTCAGTTTCTGTCATGTGCTGCTTCATCTTTTACACAAGTCCATCCATACCGGCCTTGCTTTATGTTATCCTGTCACAGAGGTTCTCCATCAGCACTATTTCTTTGTATACCAGACATTCATACTTCTCCGTTACTCATACAAGCGTTTTGTGTTTCCAGAAGGTCCCAAAGGCATGTGCTCTTTTCTAATATTATGCCTTCTGTCAGCCTCAGTTCTTGAAAGATTTTAATAGTTGCATTTTATTATTTTTTCAGTTCCAAAAGAAACACAGCGTGTTCCCTCCAAACCCAGAACATCACCAAGCTCAGAGGTGCCACAAACCAAAGCTGGTAGGTACATTGTTTCTTTATCTTATCATACTGATATATGTGTTTTATGAATTCTACTGTGATCAGTGGAGCTTCAGATTTATATGTATCCCTTGGGTGTATATGTTGGAGCATTCCTTGAGGGATAAAATACAGTATCACATGTAATGACGTGGAATTTACAAGCAACCTGGTAATTTTAAAATCTCTATCTTCAGTTCTTTTTTACATTTTAAGTCACTGCAACAGTGGGCATTTTCTGTGCAGTTGTCAGTGAAAATAGGTCTTTTCTGTATGAACTTGCTTGGGTTTTGGGAAAGTAAAAGGTGAAAAGGAGGTGTGTCATTGTAAAGAGGAAGAGGGTTTTTCTGTATTTCTCAAATTGTGTAATTGTTTCTTCTTTCCCAGGCACAATCATTCATTTATATTTTTCAGTTCACTTTTTCACAGCCCTTATTGTTGTTCAGAGATTTAAGAATGTGTAATACTTTCTACAATGTTGTTTACACAGCTTGGTATAGCAATATACAACCCTGGGCTAATTAAGGATGGAGGAGGAAAGTTATACAACTCACAGTAGCAATTGCATGAGGTGCTGCATTGGGTTGACCCCAGCCAGCAACTAAGTGCCCACTAGCCACTTGCACATTCCACCCCACAGTGGGTTGGGGGAGAGAATCACAAGAGCAAAAAGGAGGAAAAAAGAAAAATCATACTTCAAGATGAAGACAGTTTAACAACTGAAGGATAAAAAGGGGAAAAAACCCAAGTGATACAAAGGCAACCACTCGTCACATCCCACCAGCAGACCAATGCCAGTCTAGGAGCCTTTGGTCCTTTGGAAAGACTACCCTCCAGTTTTGTTGCTAAGCATGACATTATATGAAGTGGAATATCCCTTTGGTCAGTTTGGTTCAGCTGTCGTGGCTGTGTCCCCTCCTAGCACCTTGCCCACTCCCAGCCTACTTGCTTGGGGGCAGAGTGAAAAACAGCTAAGTCCTTGATGCTGTAACAAGCACTATTCAGCAGTAGCTAAAACATTGGTGTGTTATCAATGCTGTTCTGGTCATGAATCTAAAACAGAGTACCACAGGGGCTGCTATGAAGAAAATAAACTCCATCCCAGCCAGACTCAGTACGGGTATCCAGTGTATATGCAGTATTAGATGGTGCTGCTGGAGAAACGGGCAGAAAGATGACAACTAAGGTTCCTTTTTCCCCCAGTAAGTCTGCACCTATTGTTTGAATCAAAACCTTGAAGTAAGTCAGGAAAGTGTACAAAGTTGAAGGTGAAAAACCACGTGCAATTTCTTTGTGCCGTACTACAAAATCTTCAAATTTATGTTTGGGCTCTGTTCTGTACTAGAACTATTGCCTTCAACTGGAGACAATTCTGAGCAGCATAATATTCTGACATGTATTGAGTTTCAAGGACGAGTGACCATCTGTCATTGGCTGTAGCAGGGATGATATGATCATTGTGGAGGTAGTGATTGTAATGTTTTGATTTTCTTGGTAATATTTGTTTTTGGTTTTTATCATGCTAATGCAGTTCTGGAACCAGTTATGCTTAGAACTGAGAAACCGAAGTCAACAATTGGTAATGATACTTCCTTACTTGAATAGTCATGTTGCCTTTCCTCTTCAACACATATCATTAAGTGTAGACCTGCAAAAATTTGTCACCTTTCTTTGTATGTGCTTTAATAATTTAAGTCAAGATTCTCTGTCTCTTTTCTTATTTTCTGCAAAACAATTGAGGAAGATCTTTGTGCCTTTCAAGTTGTTACGCACATGACATAGGGCAATTTCCTTCAATATTTAATGATAAGAGGCAGATGGCAGATCAGAACAGGGTCCTAACTTACAGGTTCTCAGTCATACTGGCACTGTTGTAGTTAGTCATGTGGTTTGAGTGAGCAGAGCTGCATGCTGCAAGTTCTCTTTCTCTGCTTTCCATCCCCTCCGGCTTTACTAAATGAAATTCAGTCCTTCAGAGAGGTCTGAAAAATAATTGTTTCACTCAAACCTCAATTCCACTGTCAAACAGAATCACTTCAGTGATCTTTGGGTCATATGATTCCTTGAGGTAGATCCATTTGACTAAGGCATTTTTACCATTTGAATCTGGTACTGCGAATCATGCCAGTAAAATCTCCACTACAGAGCAGTGGTGTCTTTGTATTTGAAGCTACTTATTTTCTTTTCCTCTTCTTTTATTTTAAGTCCTCTTCTTAAATAGAACCAGTAATTCTGTCACATGCTTAGTTGATGATATGTCACAGAAGATTATTTCTTTTGTCTATAGCCTGATTTTGTTCCAAAAAAACTTTCTCTTCTGCATCACTTCCATAGAATATCTTTGGTTCAAATCTTTGCTCTGTTTTTGTTGACTGTTATGGGTGGTAGTGGACACTGATACCTCGGAAAATTTTAGTACGGTGTTACCCAGTTTCTTTCTTTCAGCTCCTAAAGATACACGTCACGGGCCTTCCAAACCAAAAACATCACCCAGTCCACACGTTCCTCCAACTAGAGCGAGTAAGCTTACCAGTATTTTGCCGTTTAGTGCATGAAAGTTTATCAGTTTGAAAATTGTCAAAATTTATGAGTTCTCTGAAGGTACACAGATACTTATTGAATAGGCTGTGTTTTGCTGTCATAATCAAATTTTGCTATGAAGCTGTCATGGAACAAGATAATCAGCTACGTGTTTATACATGTCAATAATTTGTATAATGGTAAGGATGTGGGGGTTAACACTTACCTTGAGCCCCTGCACATAGGAAAATTTGCATCTTAATTTCCATATAACGTGACAGAGGTATTTGTATTTTCTAGTTACTCATTTACAAGTGTAAAATTACAGTATTTTCCTGTTCCCAAAACTTCAGAAATAGTTCCGTCCGTTTGAAAATTAGTGGTAAATTTCCATGTTTCTTCTGCTTTGACTGCTTTCCGGGAGATTTTTTTTTAATGCAGAGTTGATTTAAATGAGCAGCAGATTTTTGGCATATGAAACACTCGAGAAGCACAACTAGGGGAACTGTTAGAACTAGAGCAGTTTACTCTGAAAAAAGCTCTGTTTGATAGAGCTGAGGAGTGGAGATTTAATCCAACACTGCACTGTAACAGCCACTTTGTCTTTAGTCTCTGCGCTAACATAATATTGATTTCATTGGCAGGAGATCTCTTTGTGATTATTTTCAAATGGAAGAATTACTTCCTAAAAAATTTCTTTGCAGAAAATTAATCTCCTGTCTGGAAAATCAAAAGACTTACATTGAATCATCATCCTCAATAACATTTTCAAAACTTTGCTCATCTTCACAGGTCCTAAAGAAAGTCGGCGAGTCCCTTCCAAGCCCAGAGCATCACCAAGTCCAGATGTACCACACACAAAACCTGGTAAATACATGGTTGTTTTGTTGTACTTGAATATTAAGGGTTTGTTTTCAGTTGTCTTTGCTCAATGAATCAAGTGCTGATTAACATCTCTTCGTATTACAAACAAATANNNNACACCTCTTCGTATTACAAACAAATAGCTTTTCTAATGATCATTAAATACGTGTTTAAAGGAAGACAGAGCTGATTTGTATTTTTAATGGCCGAGTTTTGATGAGTTGTATAGTATATGCTTTTCAGCCACGTGACAGCTGTCACTGATGAATAATCTGCATAGCAGGGTAGACAACATCCAAATATTATAAGAATGTTTTTGGAAGAAAATGCATCTCTTCTGTGCCTATCAAAAGATGCTTAGAGAAAAACATATTTGAGGACCTTCGTGTATGACTCTAAATATCTGTAACTCAAACGACTCACATTTTTGTGTGCCCTGTTAATGGAATTTGACCCTTAAAAATATACTTAATAGGGATTTACATACTAG
>VYZV01022900.1:2647-28153 GCA_013401275.1 Pandion haliaetus
ATCTCAGCTCTCCCCTCAGCTTTTGTCTTGTTTATGGGAACTATAAGCCATCTGATTCAGAAAACACCTGCTACTGAAGTTTTATGCAATGCCCATAACAGAAGTCTTTTAGATACTTGTGTAGTAGAAAGAAGCTGTACATTTCAAACCATTTGGGAACAAATAAAACTGCCAGTTGTTCCAATTATGAGGCTGTACAATACAAATTACATTGATGTTACTATTATCTTCACAAAGTCTTCCCTTCTAAGAAGTTACCTGTTTTTCTCACTGGAGAAAAATATACAACAATTACATACCTTCTAGCAACCTGACACGACAGATGCAACTGGAAAGCGGGCTGGCTTTCCTCAAGAACAAAAATTGTCTTCTGTTAGTAAGGTCTGATAGTTGTGATCAGCTTATCTCTGTGCTGTTTTTCAATGCAGCACTAACACAAGAGTTAATCGCCTGCTTCAAAATATACAAAAAGTAATCAACCAAGCTAAAAATACCAAAGAGTACAAGCCCTCAGACTTTAGTGATTATACCCATCAGAGCCTGAAGCAGCTTATGTCTCAAGGACAATATTTTTGCCACATGTTTATCAGAAAGTGTCATCAGGCAGTTACTAAAATATCAGGAGAAGCAGAATTGCTAAGACAGACAGGCAGGTAACATCTCAAGTGATAGGCATGCATTCAAGGAATGTGCAGCAACAACTTCAATGAGACAGAAAAGTCCCAGTCTGGTTTACTGCCATCACTCTGTGGCCTCTGCTCTAGCTATACAAGATTAACAAGCCTTCTTGTCATGTATGAAGAATTACCAGAGCATTTCTTATGCTGACATTCATACTCTCTTCATCCTGAATGAGTCCTGCTTAAATGAACAAAACTTCTCACGCGCTGGTACAGAACCAGCTGTTAATCAAAGCTGCAAAAACCAAGTTTTACTTTTACGTTTAAAATAACATTAATACTAAAAAGCACTGTCAAACAATATACTTCAGTATTCATTCATCAAAACCTATCTCCTAACCCTAGATCACCCATGTCCCCAGAGCACTTTCCTCTCACAGAATGCTAGGTGAAATTATTCAACTCCAACAGTTGGCTGGGGCTCACAGTCCATGCAATGCAGGGATTTTTCTCCTAAGCAGAGAAAGTGTTAACCTTCTCTTGGTCACTCCTTGGCTGGACACTATATTGTCTTGGAGACTCAAATAGAAAAAAATGGAATTGAAAGAAAGAAACCTCCTTTCCTCTCTCAGACCTCTTTACATAAATATTTCCATATATGTGTGTGTGTGCAGATAAAGGGCTGCTACCCCTGTGGTTCAAGGCTCATTTCGGCAAACATAGCATCATCAGAGAATGGAATTTAAGAATTACTGAACCCTTAAATTCTGAAGTGTTCCAGAGAAATTTTTTAGTGCTCAATAATGTGAAGATGAAGCCATTTTTCCTTATGTGCTTACATCTTCAGTCAGAGGATAAATAATTGACACTGTATGGGATTATGCTTAAAGGGAAAAACAGGAGACCCTGGCATGAATTTAAAACATTCCAGCAATACTTATGCATTTTGAAATCTAAAGGGCTCTTTTTTCTGCATTTTTCAGGATAAGCATGAAAGAAAGATTAAAATGTACCTACCAGACATGCCACTAAAACAGAATCACTGTTATTTCTTTCAGTTGGTGATCTGCAAAGTTTAATTAGGCGAGGAATACCTGAGTACACAAAAGAGTAGCAGGAGAAATAATTTAGAAAAACAAATTCCTTATTTTGAGATGGGGTCTTTTTTTAAATGTTTCATATTTATCTTGCTTAGTAGATACAATCTCTAATGCAAAGATGATATGCAAATACTTAAGGGACTGTCCATGAAGCTATGCAGTTCGGAGCAGTCATAATTAATACTTGTAAAGCATAAACAAACAAATGCATTGGTTTTACCCGCTATTGCTGTTTCAGAGTGGAAATCATGACCTCCATTTCTTCCCTATCGATCCTCCCACATGCCCTTAAAAAAATCCTGCCAAAAGAACATGCTCCTTCCTGTTAGATTCATCATAGCTGAACCTGCAGGGGTCCAAGTGTTCTGTCCAGACAGACCCTGCACAAGGGTTTAAATAAAGGCATGGTGGAGGCAGCACTGTCATTTGGCAGAGTCTGCCACAGCTATGTGTTGAGTGGATGCTGCACCTCAGGTTCCTCTGGGAAATGAGCCAGAGGTTCATTTAGTACAACCTCCTCAGTCACTCTCTGGACAGACTATATAGGGAACCTACTCCATAAAGTGTACCAAGTGAGGCTAAAAATTAAAAAAAGCTTCTCCATGACTGGCAGTTCCTCTCTCTTTTTCAGTCTGCCATTAAGCTAGTGATACATCCTTACAGCTGAGTTTTACGGCTGCATCTGCCACTTCAGGATCTCGGCTGAGTCGTGCCAGTGTAACTGCAGATTTCTGTTGGACTCGCTCACAAGCAGCAACTTCTGCTGAATTTCCTGAAGATGATCTTTCAAAGAGCATTTCCATTAAAAGTTGAACACCTGGAAGGATGTAAGAGCTATTGTTATCCTCTCTTCAACAAAACACAGTCCAAAAAAAGTAAAGGGAAAAAAACCAAGCTAGGTAAATACAGACCAATCACTGCCCAAATAGGGCATGAAGAATGCATAAATGTGGACTGCAGTTTGGCCCTCAGCATTCAGGCACATATGATCTGTGCATAAGTTTGTCTTCACTAGGAAGCTACAGAACTTCTGGAACTAGAAAATACACTAACTCTTCCCTCCTCTAACTTCTTGACTCCTCTACAAGTTGATATTTTAGATTTCACAGATTTATTTACAGTCAAAGTAAATGCAATTCTTTATTTACTTCTAAACTAACCTGAAGGTAAATCACTAACCTACAACCCTGTAGTGACATATTTCAGGTCTCTGCATGAAATTTTGCTTTGAATTAAAGGAAAGTAAAATTTGTTTTCAGTTTGTGTATTTTTAAGGAAGCCTTTAAAAGTTCCCATCTCAAACTGTTTAAGGGTATTTTAGAATGGGGAATCCTTTAATGAGGGAAATGATGAAATCCTGCCTCTTGAAGTTTACTGTGTGACTAACTTCACTTTAGAAGAGACAATGTCATCCGTGTTGAAACAGTTTCATTAACTTATTGTTGCCTGTAGGAGTTGATATTCTTATTGTAGCAGCACAAAACCAGATGAGACTGTACTGATTTATATTTTCTAGATTATTTTAAATGTAATGACAATTATGTGCTATTAGACTCCGTATGCTATTAGGCATTCAGATTACTTCAGGTAGCATCAGAAGATTTTAACTGTTAGAACATTTGCATAAATAATTAAGAGAATTAGCATCAGAATCATGCAGCTAGATAATAATCAATTGACATACAAAAAAGTCAAAGTTGAGAAGAAAACATATCTAACCTCTCCAGGATTCAAAGACCCTTCTCAGTTTGTGAATCTGGCTTCTGACCAGCATCCGATTATTACATCAGGCAGACACAAAAAGCCTTTACACACAAGATGAGTGTCAATCCTTCTTAAAAGCCTGGGGGCAAATGGTTCTGTGTGAACTTCCATTATGAAGTGCATACACAGACTTTGCTTCATCACATTGTGGTTGACAATCCACATGTACACCTCCACCTACTGCAGTATCTAGCATGAGTTAGGCTTAGTTGGCATAGCTGTTAGCATAATTTCATGAACTTCAATCAAGTTTCTGCTGTAGCAGAAATAGAAGAAATATGATCAAACACCTGTCCCAAACAACAAAACGGGTTTTGTTGTGCTTAAGGAAATAGATAGCCAAACTACATAACCTATCTGTTAATCATAAAGGAGTGCAAAAGCTTCCAGGGCATATCTGGATTGTGAGTGCTAACAACAGTGAATCAGAAAACAGCACAAGTCAAACAGACAAATCAC
This sequence comes from Pandion haliaetus, assembly GCA_013401275.1. Classification (NCBI taxonomy): domain Eukaryota; kingdom Metazoa; phylum Chordata; class Aves; order Accipitriformes; family Pandionidae; genus Pandion; species Pandion haliaetus. Next base: position 6,591 of record VYZV01022900.1, read on the forward strand.
CAACAGGGTATTCTCTACCTAATCCTATGATTGCAGACACCTAGGGTCCTGGGAAATGTCATGGTCTTACCACGAGTTTATAGAAAAGACTCTGGGTAGGGAAGCCCCCTGTGCTTGCACCAAGAGGTTCAGAACCACCTCTCCAACCTTAGAGTCGGGAGCTTGGACCAGGGGCATGGCAGGAACCACCACGTGGACCTGACCAGCCTCTCTCTGTGACTGCCCCATCACTCCCATGCAACAAGGAGGTCATACAAGAAACCATGCTAACCTGCCTTGCTCCTCCCCCTCACTGCACTGTCTCCTGCATGGGACAGGAATGTCAGGTAATTTGTAAAATTGCATGTATCTGTGACTAAATTGCTTCAGTATTCAGATCCATTCAACCTCCACATTGTCATCTGGTCTGAAACTGCAACACCTATCCACCTTAGCAAGGACATCAAATGCAAGTTACCTCTGTGCACAGATGGATCACATCAAGCAAATTAGTTGTGCCTGATCCTTGCCAGTCATATTTGTATGCACAGAGCTCAAATTTTCCACTGAAATGCAAGAAACATCTAAATCCAATATTACATAGGAATTGGCCAATTCTATTTCAAGACCTAGTTCTATATAGATGCTTTCTGAAACCCCTTCTCCCACCTACAATCAGCCATGTCTGAGATTCAAACGGATCCAAACTCAAACCATTCCTATCCAAACCTTAATTAAAAAAGTGTGGAAGGGATATTCCTAGGACAGAAAAAGCAGTATATGTGAAGCTTCACTGTAATTTAATAACTCCGACACAAAAAAAGCACTGTCTTACTATATTGGTTGGCCATGAATTTGTTGGTAGATGTATTAACAAGGCAGTTATGTCCTCCTGTATCCTAATCCACAAAATTATTAACCTAACTTCTCAGGCTTCTGGTGGGCCTATAACACCTAGGGTTTTTTCAACATAATTAATGTCTCATAACATGATATTTAAAGAAGTGTGGTAAAAACTGGCAACTGCTGTATAGTAATAAAAACATAATGCTTCAAAACTTATAATACTTCTGAATGCCTATGAAAAAAGTGACACAAAATGCAGATATGCATGGCTCAGTACAAGATGATGTCTTTCAATATGTAAGAATTGCCACCTTATACAATGCAATTACCAGAATAAAGGATTTTGAAACATTTTGTTCTACCTTGCTTTGTATCTATGAATAAGTCACACACAGAGAGGACATCGGCAATATGGTCATACATGAAAAGTTTTTTAAAACAGTGGTGACTTCAGTTACATAGAACCATTCCAAGGACTCCTTTTGCACCCTGCAGCAATGTGCAATATTAAGCAGAGACAGGATGCAAAATGGAGTATTATTAGTGAAGCCTTTCTCCTTTACCTTGTAGCCACAACTTTCCCATCTACCCACATTCTCCACAAACAAATACAGAATATAATTCAGCTGAAATACATACCATTTCCTTGAATGATTTCTGAAGCACACTGGTCCAAGACAGACATGTTTGCCAATATTGTTACCACCTGTTATTAAAAAGATAAGAAAATACAAAGTATAGCCCTACAGTTCAGTAATATTAAATAGCACTGTGGTTTATAAAATTAGTATGGCAGAAATATGGCAAACCCAATAAAATTTAAAAGCATTCTTGTACTTGAACAGTCTATCCCCACCTCTGTGATTTCTCAGAGGTCTTTATCTTACATATGGCTGCTAACCGAAATCCAAACAAGAAAAGTAAAACGTCTCTTTCTCACACTCCCATACTCATGCATAAAAGTCTGTCATATAGAGATCTATGCAGCAGATTTGCTCAGTGGTTAATTTGGTAGAAAGAGGAAGATAAAAAATTATAAAAACCAACCAACCAAAAGAACCTTGGAGTCCTACAAAGAATTCAGCCAGGAGCTGTCCGCCTTCAGGAAGCAGTTCTGCAGTCAAATTCCAGCTCAGGCAGACCTCCCAGTGAAGGCTAAGAACCAGCACATAGCATACGTTCCGTAGTGCCAAGTTATTGCTACCTTTCTGCTTCAGGGTTCAGCTGAAATCTTGAGAAATCTTCGCAACAGATTTGGATTTTTGAGCCTTGATTCAAGGGAGTATTTGAGGAATACTTTTCAGTTTTATTGAAGCCATAAATTGTGTGCATGTCAAAGCACTGTCCCAAAATGAGCTGGATTTTAAAATTCATTTATACCTTTCCTGAGCTAAGGCCAAGACTAGGTTTTGTACCAACAGAAGCACATTTTGAGATCCTGATTTATGGAATTTCTTACCCAAATTGTACTAACTGCTTTCAAGATTAAGTGTAACTTGGCTTGCTTAAAGCGATGCAGCAAGCTGTTGACAGAGACTGGATCTTGTGGAGCTGTTGGCTCTCAATCACCCATTCCCTTCATTGCTATCATATACTTTCTCTCATAGATGCTGCAAGATACTCTTTTTTACTTTATCCTTCAAATAACTTGCTTTCAGCATGCAAACACATCTCAATATTAACAGCATATGTGAGAGACCAAATAATAAATGTTATAGATCATTAGAATACAAAATAGAAATAATATTCTCTCTCTAATTTTCTCTATTCTAGTTGAGAAAAACTGATCAGCCTCAAAAATAATGATCAGTTTGAGGACTGGTTATCAGCTTTTTAACAGCACAGTGTCAGTTCACAAACAAGCAAGCTTCTTGGATGTAAGTAGGCATGAGATCAAATCACCATTCTGATCTCACTTTGCCATTTTAATTACAAGGATGACTCATTTTTGATGCCGTGACATAAAGGTCTTCCACTTTTGAAGGTAGTGTTACAGTGTCATCTCTCTGAATAAATATACTTACTTAGGATGCAAATGAGTTGCTGAAACTCTACAGAGTGACAGGTAGAAATATGATAACTCAGTATACGTCTATGTACTTATTCCATATTAATTATTAACTGTGTTTCAGGCTGAGTGTATATGTTTTCTCATTCTAAATTATATCCTGTTAATGAAAATTGCTTCCTCTATGCAGAGTCTGTACCCCATGTGGTTCACTAAGCCACAGAAGAAGAATTCAATTAGCCACAATTTGAATACATGCCAATTATTCCACTGCTTCAAGTTAGCCACAATTTGAATACACGCCAATTATTCCACTGCTTCAATTTATTTTGTCTAATAAGTATTTTCATACATAAAAATATTTGGTGTGCATCTTTTGACATCAAAAATTATTTGAGGTTATATCTATACTTCCTTTGCATTGATTATGTGGCCCCCTATATTTTGCAATGTATTTATGAACTAGCCTAATGGATTTATATATAACATTCTCCAGAGGGGTCTATAAAAGACCCTTATCATCAATAACAATCAAGTTCTACCTAGATTATCTTTTAAAATCTTTGTAGGACTTGAAAGTCAGTTAAACTGTAGATTAGCTCACTCCATATGGATAGATTTTTCTTTCCCCAAAAAAGTCACATTTTCCTGTGATGTAATTAATGTAACATGAAATAGCATAATGTAAACACATAATAGGCAAGCTGAATAAAAAGTTGACTTTAAATGCTGTTATTTCCCCTATACCTGACTATTTTAAAATATACATGCAGCTTACAAGAAAATTTCCTCTGTAATACAGACCAAAGTTCAAGGAAGTTTAATACTAAAGATTAACTCTCTAGAGGAAAACACAAACTTAAATGTAGACTCAATTTGCTTTGAAAAGCAACAATTCCATGAGCACTGGTATTAATGATGTCTCATTTCTTTTGGATTTAGAGTTGATCAAAAACCATAAACAAAACTTTTCCACTGGCATCTCTCCCACTGTAGAATTTTTTTGTTTAATGATACATGGACTCCTGCTGCAGTCTTTATCTTAGCCTCTCATTTCCCATTATCTTGCTCCAAATTTCATACAGCCATAGGCAGTCTCTCAAAAACAACTGTGAAGTCCTGTTGAATCAGCAAACTAGTTCAGGTGTTATTGTGAGACACGGTGCACCCAAACAGATATAGATAAAAGTGACTGCCTAACCCTCATTTCCACCAGGAAAATAGATAAAAATGACTGGAAAAAATAGATACCAAAACCTCTTTCAGAACGGAAATAATTTTGAAAGAATTGAAAGACTTGAAAATATTTAACATGTAATCCTTACTGTTCACCTGCAATATTTATTATCAATTTCATTAATTGTTCAAGACATTTCTTATAAAAGATTATACTCCAAGATTATAAAGGATAAAGGACTGGCACCTGAGAGAATTTGTGATTCTTGCAACTTTTCTGGATTCCTAAGCCATGCAATGAACTTGTAGTCAGCCCAAAGTATAAAAAACAAAATATCCTGAAGACAGGACAGGTGAGCTCTGATCACCTGCCAGTGCTATCATACCTGTTATGGATTTGTGTGGAGCGGTTTTCTTTGGTAGTGGGGGAGGGGGCTGCAGAGGTGGCTCCTGTAAGAAGCTGCTAGAAGCTTCCCCGGCTCCAAAAAGTCGAACCCGCCTCTGGCCCAGGCCAACTCCATCAGTAACGCCTCTGGGAGAACAGATTTAAGAAGGGGAAGGGGCAGTGTGTGGGTTGTTGGAACGTGAGAGGAACACCTCTGCAGATACCGAGGTCAGTGAAGAAGGAGGGGGAGGAGGGGCACCTGAGGAGGCTGATGGCCCTGCAGTCCATGGTGAGACGGCAGGCTGTCCCCCTGCAGCCCATGGGGGTCCATGGTGGAGCAGAGGCTCCTGAAAATAGCGGTAACTCCATGGTAAAAACCGCGCTGGAGCAGTGTGTGACTGGAGAGCAGCCCGCGGAAAGCACCCGTGCCAGGGAAGTTCGGGAAGAACTGAAGCCCACGGAAAGGAACCACACCAGGGAAGTTTGTGAGGAACTGAAGCCCGCGGAAAAGACCCACGTTGGAGAAGTTCGTGAAGGACTGTCTCCCGTGGGAGGGACCCCACGTTGGAGCAGGGGACAAGTAAGGAATCTTCCCCCTGAGGAAAGGAGCAGCAGAGACAATGTGTGGTGAGCTGAGTCTAACCCCCATCCCCTGTTCTCCTGTGTCGCTGGGGGGAGGAGTTAGAAAGCAACGGGAATGGATTTGAGCCGGGAAGGCGGGAGGGGTGGGGGTAGGTGTTCTGAGGTTTGGTTTTCCTTCCTAATATCCTTGGTTTTGATTTGATTTGTAGTAAATTAAATAGATTTTGTTTCTTCCCAAGTTGAGCCTGTCTTTTGCCCATGACCATAAGTGGGGAGTGATCCCTCCCAGTCCTTGTCTCGACCCACGAGCCTGCCTTTGGATTTTCTCCTTATCCCACCGTGGCCAGGGGAAGGGGGTGGGGAGCAAGTGAGCGGCTGCGTGGTGCTTTGTTACCGGCTGGGCTGAAACCAAAACCACGACAATACCATACAGAAAGTCTGTGCTGAAGCCACCCACAAATTGCAGTACCCTAGTGATATCTTGATATATGGGATCTGCAGATGTGCTATTAAGTGAGTTTTTCCAGAGGAAAAAAGAAGTTGCTTCATCATATGTGGAATCTTTTAATAAAACACCTGATCTCTCATTCTTGCCAAACCTAATGCAGGATTATAGTGGACTCCCTTAAAAACTATGTGCTGCAAGAAATGATCCCATTCAGCATAATTCCCTGCCTCATCTCCTGTATGTTTGCTAGGCAGATTTGTTCTGGAGCTAGATCTTGATCCATGCATCTCCAATATCTGTATTCTAGCAGAGGTCTCCAAGAGACTAACCCAGGCTAGTCCAGACTCTGGTCTCTGTAATCCAGATCCATCAAAAATTGCAGGTCCTTCTCTATGGCAGGACTCCAATAAACCTGGTAGCTGCAGCTTTCTCTGCGGGAACTGGCAGCCCAAAAACCACTGTAGTAATGAACACCACAGAAAAATAGGCTTGATAACAAATAATGAACTAATACATTTGTTTGCCGCCAGATGAAAGCTGAGTTATTCAAGTCAGTGTCACATGATTTACACTACAAAAAAAAAACCAGAGGAACAGGCCTCTGTGGTTTCTCCCTGCATTCACCACCTACCTGTTAATATGTGCTATGCACTACGCACCTAAAGCACGTAGTAGTGAGACACAGTAAAACACAAAATGCCAGGAAAAGAATTCTCAGGCCAGCTCATGTTTTAGCACCTTCTGAAGAGGCACCAATGTATCAAAATGTTAACATGCAGATAGTTTCACTGGGACTAGTAAGATTTTTCACAAGACTAAGAGACTAAGTAGTTAACTTTCAGAGCTTAAAAAACCATACCCAAAATCAAGAAACTTTGAAAGTTCACCTTTAAATAATTTGTTGGTGAACGAAGTATGCAGGGACATTTGCAGGGGAGGGGGTTCCCCTTTAGGTCCATGGAAAATTTCCCTATTTAATAAATAAAAATAATACAGACATTTCATACCTTTCAAATGTCAGTACAGCATCATGTTGCTAGTCTTGCAGTTGCCCTGGAAATTAATCTAAAACCTAACTAAAAATCTCTATTTCTACAGGCAAAATAAGGAAACAGAGAGTAAACAGATACCTCTCTGTAGTGACAATATCATCCATTATTATAAAATTGGCAGTGTTGAACTTGTTGGTTACTCTAGTAAACAAAATCTATTTTTATAATTTGAAAAGTGGCTTTAGTACCACATAATTTCCTTCCACTCACCCAACCTTTCACACATACTGAATTTATGAATGACGAACTTTCCTTTTCAGTTCTGGAGTCTGCTTTGCACTGAACCATAGGAATTTTAGTTGTCAAAAGTGATTTAAATTTGAGAAACCATGGTTAATTATGAACCTTTAAAATAGTTTTGTTCAAAATCTCTTGAAGAACAACAGTCAGCTTGGAATTTCTCTTGCTAAAAAAATGTAATCACTAAAACTATAATAACACTTTTCCTTCTAAACAACTAATGGTGACTAATGCTCATTAACCAGTGCACAAAGGTACTGAACATTTGTTGCAAAAGTGAAAACTAGATGAAAATTCCTTGTTATAAACTAAGACACATACACTGAGAGTGTAAATCTCAAACACTTTAATTGACAAAGAGATTTAAACCTATAGAGCACATACGAAACAGAAGGCTTCTTTGATAATCTTCCCTTAACAGGAGATTTAAGATGATCTAAAAGTGTTTCTCATTATTGTGAAACCAGCTACTCAGGAAGAAAAATGAAACAGGATTTGGAAGATGAAAGCACATGTTTTAGCCTGTTAAAAGGGCAATATCTTCCACATTTGAGGGTCACTTACCTCACTTGGGGAGGGGAGGTGTCTACAGAGCTGGAAGACATGATGCTAATATACTTTTATTGATAATAAAGGCACACTGTTCAGTAAGCTTTTATTGGCAGTCCCAACATAAATAGAAAGACACAAGCTCACAATGAGAATTAGCAAGTTATTTAATTGAGCGGAAAAGTAGATCAATATAGAATTGCTAATTCTCTTAGTTAATTACTCCTTTAAGGCTGATTCATTGCCAAATAAAATTAATTTTTCTACATATTATAAGAGCATTTTGTAATTCGTTCAAATAAATGAAGTAAGGATAAATCAGAGAGTGCAAAGTCCCAGATATCCATCTTCAGAAACAAAGGGGCATCTGACAACTAATCAGAAGCAAGATGGAGTATTTGTTTCTGAATGTGAATTAAAAACATCTGAACCTCACGATTCAAGATCAATCACAGGGAGACAGCAAAAGAGTACATACAGCAGAGGTCAAGAACAGGCATTACATGAAGTCTAGGCAGAAAAACCGTTCAGGATACTATTTATCGGGAGCAAAAAACTTTGCTAAGAAATCTCTAGAAATTTTCTCTGGGATATTATGTTGCCTAAAATAGAAAACTTAATTCTCATTACTTCTGATAGCCATTTTTGTGGTTGGGAATTCGGTTTTCTTCCTGAAAACAGAGAAATAAATATAGCCTGATATTATGGGTTTGTGTGGAGCGGTTTTCTTTGGTAGTGGGGGAGGGGGCTGCAGAGGTGGCTCCTGTAAGAAGCTGCTAGAAGCTCCCCCGGATCCAAAGAGTTGGACCCGCCTCTGGCCCAGGCCAACTCCATCAGTGACGGTGAGAGCGCCTCTGGGAGAACAGATTTAAGAAGGGGAACCGGCAGTGTGGGGGTTGGAATGTGAGAGGAACACCTCTGCAGATACCGAGGTCAGTGAAGAAGGAGGGGGAGGAGGGGCGCCTGAGGAAGCTGATGGCTCTGCAGCCCATGGTGAGACGGCAGGCTGTCCCCCTGCAGCCCATGGGGGTCCATGGTGGAGTAGAGGCTCCTGAAAATAGCGGTAACTCCATGGTAAAAACCGCGCTGGAGCAGTGTGTGACTGGAGAGCAGCCCGCGGAAAGCACCCGTGCCAGGGAAGTTCGGGAAGAACTGAAGCCCACGGAAAGGAACCACACCAGGGAAGTTTGTGAGGAACTGAAGCCCGCGGAAAAGACCCATGTTGGAGAAGTTGGTGAAGGACTGTCTCTCGTGGGAGGGACCCCACGTTGGAGCAGGGGACGAGTAAGGAATCTTCCCCCTGAGGAAAGGAGCAGCAGAGACAATGTGTGGTGAGCTGAGTCTAACCCCCATCCCCTGTTCTCCTGTGTCGCTGGGGGGAGGAGGTGGAGAGAACTGGGAGCGGAGTTGAGCCAGGAAGGCGGGAGTGGTGGGGGGAAGGTGTTCTGAGGTTTGGTTTTCCTTCCTAATATCCTTGGTTTTGATTTGATTGGTAGTAAATTAAATAGATTTTGTTTCTTCCTAAGTTGAGCCTGTCTTTTGCCCGTGACCATAAGTGGGGAGTGATCCCTCCCAGTCCTTGTCTCGACCCACGAGCCTGCCTTTGGATTTTCTCCTCATCCCAATGTGGCCAGGGGTGTGGGTGGGGAGTGAGCGAGCGGCTTCGTGGTGCTTTGTTACCAGCTGGGCTGAAACCGAAACCAGGACACCAGATAAGCAGAACTTTAGGTCTTTCTGTCACCTGACTGAAAGAGGCGAACATCACCAATAAAATAATAATAGCGATTAAGAGACAGGATCTGCTTGTGAAGTGTAGGTCTACTCTAAGACTGTGTCAGGGAACTATAATCTTGGAATGCTGAGGCAGAGAAACAGAGATTAAAACTAAAGGAAACTTACCCTTTGGAATGAAATATGTCTTTACTACATTTTTATTTACTTTACTTCATATTGCTGACTAATCTAGCTAAGGAATAGGCAGAATAACCAGTTTCTCACATTTTTTGTTTTAAAGAAGCACATAGGAAATGCATCCTGCATGGGTCACATGGTGAATGGGCATGTCCCATAAACCAGTTCATATGACTCTAAAATAGTGATGGAGCTAAAGTGTGTCTCCTCCCTCCCTTCTGAGGCCACAGTTTTCCGTCTTTCAGATTAAAATCCAGGGGAAAAAAAAATAATCATCCCTCAAACTTCTTTCATGGTATTAGAAAGCCTCTTAGACTTTGAAACTGACTCAATCAACTGAAGACACCTAAGACATCTGGTCTCCCTAGAGCAGAGCACAATTTATCCTAAGCCAACACACAGTTGGAGGAAACACTTTTGCTTGTCTAGCTAGTCCAATTGGAATCAAGGTTTGAGTATGTGGGAGGAAAGTTAATTACTCCCATTTTAGAGGAGTCAAAAAGTGCAGAGAACTAGTCCAACTGGCACTAACTCAAGCAGAGTGGTCAGGAAGTAATTTCTGGTGCCTTCCTAGAAGGTAATAGTTTTCTACTTGAGGAGGAAAAAGAAACAAGAAACTATAATCTGTAGAAACAGTTTATGAGCTCACCTGGTCAGAACCAAGTCCGAAATAACAACCTTCACCTAGGCAGTGATTCTGTTTTGGAAAAAAAGATCAGTGGCAAAATTCAGAGGCTGTTCGAAATCTGCTATCTCATTTCCTGAAGGACTGAAGAGAAAAAAACAAATGCAGCAAAATGCATACACAACCATGTCTGAGTTACAGCTTTATGATTAGTACAGCCTGCAGCAAAGTCTCTTTTTTATAGTTTCTGCAGCAAAGAGCCCAGCACCAGCCTGAATGTACTGTGAACCTGGCAGGCAAGGGCAGAAAAAAAAAAAACCCTGCAATGAATTGTGCTGACATAGCGTGTTTCCTCTAGAGGGACTTTACACTGAGTAAGTGCAATGTCTGCCCAACTTTACAGATGATTAAACAAAAATGCAGAGAAGTTAAATTGCTTCTTCAAAATCAGAGCAGCAGCAGCAATATTAGGAATTGATCCCAGGAATAAAAACCTCACCACACTAAGCTAGCAAAGAATAGCAGTTCTTCAACTGAGCTGAGATTTTACTCTTCCAACTGAACCTCTTGCTTTGCAAGTTGGAGCACATTGTCTCATCCTGCATCAAATCTAAATGTGAAAGGCAGAATTGTAACTAAACGGGCATTTTGTCTCAATAAAATTTAGTGTTTGAGAGAGAGTCAGTGTTGGACCCCTGAAATGTAACAACCCATAACATTGACCACATAATTCCAGTCAATACTGTTACTTGTATTTTTATATTGTTCAAATGTGTATGCAAAGAGAGAGATAACCAGTTAAAAAGAAAGAAAGGATATTAGGGAAGTGATTAGAGTCTTACACAGAACACTAGGATATCAATGATATAATGGCATGGTTAAAGTCCAGGTACAGTCATGTGACTTTTGGCCTAATTTTCATTTTTGCATCTGTTACTGGCAGCCTTGTTTCTTGTTTAATTTCCTAAGGTTTATTAAATAATTAATTATGTAATTTATCACCTCTCTTTCTAGCTATATTAGTTGAAAACATGTTTTCTCAGTGTAATCTAGTCAATACTGGAAAGGATCGCACAATTTTAGTGTATAGTTTACCAACCACAGTTCACAGCCAGAACACTGAGAGGGAAGTAGGCAATTCTAACCGTACATCTAGTCACAACTATACTAACACCAGAGCTGGATATGAATGGAGACCTGTGAAAGAAACCTGTGCAGATACCCTTTTATGACCTAGTTGTCCTTAAGTAAAGGCTTTGTGTTGCATTTTTACCCACAGTATGTAAATCTACAAAAGTGTGTTGAACTGCAGAAAGGATGTGTGAGCATGCACTGCCACTTGGGACTGTTAAATATTACTTTGCAGCTGATCTTGAAAATAATTTTCAAGAACTAGACAGGAAGCTTAGGTCTACTGAAGTCAGACCTGACAGAGGCAGACCACCAAAATTTGCTCCTAACCACGTCACTGGCTGCTTGTGTAACATGGCATAGGTGATTGAGTCCCAGGATACCACATGCATTTATTCTCTGGGATAGACTGGCTAATGACCCAGCACTGGAAGGGGTATTCCTCTTCCGATCCAACAGGGAGAGGGAGCTCCCCCTTCCATACTTCTTTTGCTCCAAGAAGAGAGCTTTAAAAAGCATAAATGAAGACTCTTCATCAACTGCCTTCCCCCGACCAGCAATGATTTTGTCTAATACTTCTTCTCAGATGTAAGGAAGACATGCACCTAACATGGGCTGCACTGCTCAAACTCTACTTCAAGCTCCCTGTTCTTGTTAGCCCATACCAGCTTCCACACATATGGCAAAATTTGGACAGCAGTTTAACAAAATGCAGTCAGGAATCCCACAGCCTTAATAAAAACAAGCAGAAACAAAAAGCAGTTGGCAAGGAGTAAAAAATTCCCCTGTATTCAAGAAACTCAGCTTGAGAAGTAGTACTGCAAGTTCCTTTCATCCAGGCAGGGATTTTCAAAAGAAGTCTAAAAGACCTGTTAATATTCTTCTCGTTAAAAACATTGCTCTCAAAGTTTTTCACTGGGTGTTAGGCAACATTTAAAAATCAAAAAACTTCTTTATGTTGAAGTAAAATCTGTCTCTGCTCTCCTTTTGACCCTACAATCTCCCATGTAAGAGAAAAAAGGGGGAAAAGGGCAACAAAAGGAAAACACAAATGCCTTGAAAAAAATGGGAGCAGAGAAAAGGATGTGGAACCTAGAGGAAGAATAGTATTGAGGGTTTCAAATCTTAAATGAGACAGAAGGGCTCAGCTTCAGGGCCTGCAGCATCTCCCAAACACCATGAAAACAGGAAAGAATTTAGCACAAAAAAAGCAGCAACAACTTCCATTTTCTCCTTCTAACTTAAAAGACTTTCTCCACCTCGGACTTTTTTGAAACAGAATTCACTGATTTTTAGACCTAGAAATAACCACTTTAAAATGGATGTGTTCACTACACATTAATCTTTGTCTGCTTGAATAACAGAAGATCAGAAGCTGTTAGACTATAACTCCACAACTTCACAGGTAAGGTGAGAATACTAGCAACACTGAAGAGACAAGTGGGAATGCAGAGAGAAAAATGTTATTATACATAAACATGCTGTGCACAAACATACATATTTCATGTTTTTCTATGTACAGTCTAACATGATGTTTAAAGTCAAGAAGGCCCTGAATGATAAGGGTTTTGGCTAAACCCTTCTTCCGGCAGTGCTTAAACTCCGTGAAGACATCTGACTCTATGCATTACCCTGCTGAATTTAGGCATGAACCCTTCTGAAAGGGTGTTCATGCTCCTTTGAAGTAAAAAACCTGCTATCCAGAAAGTAAGTATCTGCAGAAAGAAAAAGAACATGGCACGTTCATATCCATTTTGAGCCAAAACTAGAGGCTAAGGTATCTGGAAATGATGTCTTTATCTGACAGCTCTTATACAAAGTATTTTGTTATAAAACTAAGCAATCTCAATGTAATACTGCTGGTTACAGAAGAAATACATGCTTCTATAAAATGGATAATGATTATCTTGTTTATCATTAAGTTCAGCACTCACTTCTAGATTTCTTACCTGACCTAATCTAACACTGCCTGGGAAATGAAGGGAGGTTGGTTTTCAGATAGCGAAGGCAGGAAATGTTTGTTATCATTTGCACACAAAAGCTTTTCAGAAGTCAAAAGACAGAACACTTTTAGAGGAAAATACTTTCTGCAGGCAACACACAGTGCATCTGGCGTCTAGCTCCTGGGCAGAATGTTATTTATTTATACCACGGTGGAAGGTGATAACTAATCAGTGCTAGCTGTCCTTAGAAAGGCTGTATAGAAGGACATACTGTGACTTTAAGACAAGGTAAAATAGCACAAATGAAAACAAAACTCGCTTTTCCTTTCTTGCATTTCAGCCATCTTTCTCCCATTTTTGGCTTACAGTGAGCATGCTTCAGTCTTTTAGCAAATTACAATTTTCTTAAATCAGTAGTAATGCTTAAGTAGTAACGTATTTAGAAATACTGGGTAGTTTTCTGTAGGATAATTGTGTTACTTAAACTAAAGCTCTGTATGAGAAACAGGGCATTTAAGTTTGAAGGGCTCTTTTATAACACCTTATGATAATTAGACCATATTTTGGTTTATTTGCTATGAATCTAATTCTTACTTTGTTTAATTGTTTCAACGTTTAGTATAGCTTAATTCTAATTCATCTATTTTACTGGCCAGGATGACTTGATCATTCAGAATGGACATTAGTCCATAAAAACATATTCTACAGTGATTGCATATTTCAAAATAAAACCTTGAATCAAAAAATTTCCAAACTTACTCAACTTTAAGCTACGTGTCTTTAGGCAAATGTCTACTGGCTGGGACATAATAATATATATAATGGGAAAAGTTAGTAACTATACTATGTACCTAAAAGGAATTAAAGTATATATATCAAAAGCCAAAACGGCAATTTAGAATACCCTTATAAAATGTAGTATTGTAGTGTTGCTTTTCTCTCTAGCTATGTTTTCCTTGTTGCAACAACTTTTGCACAGAGCAAATTAAAAAGCAAATATTCCATAAAACTGTCAAAATTGGCAGACACACACCACAAACACCCCCCCCAATATAATACTGAAACAACTACCCTTTTGAAAGGTGAGCAATCTACTCAAACACACACTTGTTCAGGAATTCTAAGGAAAATTTGAGGCTATTGCATTAGCAAAACTGCTTGACTAGCAACACTGACAGCTCTTAAAGACAAGAGGAGCAGCACTCAGATTCCACCTGAATATCAGGTGCTCAGTAACAGAAGAACACAAGGCAGGATTTTATAGTCCCCATTGCTGCAGAAATAACAGAGTCAGCTCGGAAACTTACTGCAGCACACCACAGAAAATGTCACACCTTTCTGATCTAGTTTTGCATTCCAAGAAGGAATGTAAGGGGTTATTGAGCATGAAATCTCCTCAATTCATGGAAGGAAGCCATTCAGTTCTCTGTTCTTATAGCTAATGAGATGTCCTGCAAGTTGCAAAAGGCCTGGAACTAGTCTGTTACCTAATAAAGTCATACATATTTCTTTAAATGTCTGCCTTCCTCATACAAAGAAGGGGCTTGCTATGCTACCCACAGAGCAAACTGCAAACTCACAGCTGACAGCAGAATTAAGATGAGGGCATAAATAAATAAGGAAGACAAAACTATGAAAGCATACAGGAGGCATAAAAAAAGAACATGAAGAATTGTACAAATGTAATAATAGTATACAGCCATGTCAAACACAACAGCTCATGTTCTTGACTTTGCCCAAAGAGCAATATAGTAATTGTGGCTTAACTCCATCTTTTCATAAACACTCTTGAGCGGGAAAACTACTGAGTGCTATTAATATAAGCTAAAGCAGCCCTCATAAGCCCTCTAGAACACCAATAATCAGTTTCTAAGGTCCTTTGTGCCTTCATTTCCATGGCCTGGCTCCTGTTGAAGTGTACACTGAGTTTTCTGTGGCAGTGCAGATCCCAAGTCTACCCTAAATCATCTTTTGGCTACTTCAGAGGTGGGAAGGGGATGGGCTTGTGAGGCCTGTTATATTTACAATGTCTCATAAACAGATGTAGGTTAACAGAGCTGACTAGGAATCTCCATCCCTTAGTAATAACCCCCAAGCCTCATACTTGTTGCTCTGCTGAGGCGAAATTAATCACGCGCCCCATTGCTTGGCAGTACCTGAGAGGAACAAAAGAATTCCCTCTGACTTAATCTGTGCATTAGCACAGACCTTTAATTTTCTGTGTCACGTTACTAAAAAAAACTGGTGAAAAAGAAAGGAAAATGCAGAAGTACCTAAGCAGTATTTGCCAGTAAAACTTGCAAGCCATCTACCATGCAGTTAGGACTTGATCCAAAGCCCGCCGACGTCAATGGGCTTAGGATCAGATCCTTATTCAGCTTTTGGAACTAATTCATCTTTGAACTGACAATTGTATATTTAGGCTGCAGTCTCCATTTATATCTTACTTGCCTCAAAGCCCTGTCCAGTCAAGTTTTAAATACCTCCAACGATGGAGATTCCACAGCCTCTCTGGACCTCTGTGTCACTGTTTGGCCATCTTCATGATGAAAAAAAAATTCTAGTATCTTAGAAATATGGAACGTTGATTTTGGTTTTGTTTGTTTTCAAAATCGCATTAAAAGCTGTCATATTTCATAATACTCATAATAAAAAGGAACAGAAACAGATAAAGAGTGAGCCATATATTGAAAAGAACCAAGAACGGAAGAAATGAAAGCAACTTAGATTTGACTGTGTCAAAACAGATATAAAGCTGAAACCTGTTGACTTTTACAGAAATGTGCTCAGACAGCATCTTGCTGAGAAACCAGTCACCTGATCTCGGGAATATGGAGTATCCACTATGTGTTTGTCTGAACATGCTGCTAGAAGAATCTTCATTGCATTTAACTGGAGCAATATTTCACAAGCCATGGTATCAAAGAAAGTAATATTGGCAAGAGCTGCTGAAGCCAGCAGGAAAACTTCACCAGATGAGGCTTCTTGGCACAGTTCTAGGAATACAGAAAATAAGTTGAATAAAAGTCATTCCTTCATTGCAAAAAACATGGTTGGGTGTTTCAAAGCAATATTTAAGCATCTGCAACTTGCCTTAGTAATCCTAGTATCTAAGACCAAGTTCATAATCATCAAGATAAAAAAACAAAACAAAACAGTCATCTTAATTTTGTCAATTATATAATATCATAGAATCGTAGAATCATTTAAGTTAGAAAAGACCTTTAAAATAATTGATTTCAACCATTAACTTACCACTGCCAAGTCCACCACTAAACCATGTCATGAAGTGCCACATCTACACATCTCAAATACCTCCAGGGATGGAGACTCCACCACTTCCCTGGGCAGCCTGTTCCAATGCCTGACAACCCTTTCAGTAAAGGCATTGTTCCTAACATCCAATCTAAACCTCCCCTGCCGCAACTTGAGGCCATTTCCTCTCATCCTATCACCAGCCACCTGATAGAAGAGACCAGCACCCACCTCACTACAACCTCCTTTCAGGGAGTTATAGAGAGCAATAAGGTCTCCCCTCAGCCTCCTTTTCTCCAGGCTAAACTACCCCAGTTCCCTCAGCTGCTCCTCATAAGACTTGTGCTCCGGGCCCCTCACCAGCTTCCTTGCCCTTCTCTGGACATGCTCCAGCACCTCAATGTCTTTCCTGGAGTGAGAGGCCCAAAACTGAACACAGTACTCAAGGTGCGGCCTCACCAGTGCCAAGTACAGGGGGACGATCACTTCCCTGCTCCTGCTGGCCACACTGTTTCTGATACAAGCCAGGATGCCGTTGGCCTTCTTGGCCACCTCGGCATATGTCATATAGTTAGGGTGCTTTATAAGTGATATTAACATTAGGCACCTTCATGTGTACCACAAAAGCAGGGAAAGATGGAAAATACCAACCTAGACACCAAGTGTTTCTAACATTGATATAATTAATGAGATGGTCTACCTAGTATACCATTCTACAGGGAATATTCCACTGAGTGTTGTTCAACATAAAGCTTGATATAAATAAATAAAATTAAATATAGGAGGCAGAAGGCTAACAGTAACTGATCCATAAGAGAGTAATACTGCTATATATCCTATTCTTTAGAACAAGATACATATACTTGTTGCCTATCTCTAAACCTATTCCTCTGTCATCAAAGATCATCCTGCATATTTTCCAGCTTCAGTAAGAAGTGCTGAAGTCACAGCTACCTTTTAATTCCTTGCACACATGTATTTTAACTAAGATCTGAATCACCTGGTAATTGGATTTCAACATGGTTTAAAAATTAAACATATTACAGTAATTCAATTACTGAGTTATAAATATTACAAGGAAACTGGTGTGTGATTACTGAAACAGCTCTTCCAAAGTTATACATGTTCTATTTTTAATGCTCACATTTCTTGGGCAGAGGATATACTACTAAAATTCCTGTGGAACTTAAAACAGTGACAAACAGGGAAATGCTTCACCTGCTAGTGTCTTCTGGATAGGCTGTTCAGATTGTCCTTTGACTGTGGTACACTGTAATAACCTGGAAAATCACCTTAAACAAATCACGTCAGATGCCTCTAGCAGTCTAGCTACAGCAGAACCAACCTTAGCAGAGGTTAATTCCACCCACTGGATTCAGAGCAGGTTCAGGGCAGAACCTTCAATATTTGTTGCTGGACAGTCTAGTCATCAGGAATAAATTGTTTCCTTGATTTCTGCAGTGCTAGTTCTGTTTGGGCACATCGAAGACTGCCTAAATATATCTCAGATAACTCCCAGCCGCTGCAGAATCCTCAAGCACTGGCACTACTATACTCTTTTCTTGTTCTAATTAAAAAAACAAAAAAAAAAAACCCAAAAATGCATGAAAATTGAAGGGCTGTAGTTTAACTGTAACCATTGGGCTCAGTATAGAAATATCCAGATGTATTGATCTATTATACATGAGAAATCAAATTAGATGACCCAAAATGTACTTTCTGACATGAGACTCTGGGAAACTGAATTTCCAGATCATAAAGACGAAGAGAATGCTTGACTGAAAGCTTCTGGTATTTAAGAGGGATGGAGCACAGTGCCAGAAATAAGAGATTCCTCTCTTTAGAAAGTAATGAGAAATATAATCTTATTTTTCTGAAGTGTCCTCACTGACCCAGGTTAAGGAAAATCTTGCTGTTATCTTTGCCTCATTTTACCATGGATCAGAGGCCTAGACAAGAAAGACAGATCTTTTATTTTCTTGTAACAGTGTCCATGATTATACTATACTGTACTTTTCCTTTGAAGAATCATACAAATGTAGACATAGTAGTGAGCCCAAGTTCTAGCAAGTTTAGAAAATACAACATGCATAAAGGTTATCAACTATTAAAAAATACTCTTTTACAGACAAACATGGGACAAGAGCTGAGTCTTTATTGTGGCTGTCATGGTGGAATTTCACACAGATATTATTTTGACAAATATGCATGAATTCTATTCAAATATGGACTAGAGTAAAAAATATTATGTAATTGCAGAATGCTGTGATTCAGAATTAAAAATGACTGAGTTCCTTTATCTATTAAGGAAAAAACGGCAAACATTATTTAGGGAATATTTCTAATGAAGGAGAGTCCTACCCCAACCTGTTATTTTAACTGGAAAGACTCAGAAGTCCTATAAAGAACTTACTGACAAGTGCTGTTACGATTTCTTCCATATTTTCCAGAAAGCTGCTGAGATGCTGAGTGAACGTGAGATGTGGAGATGTGATCTGTGCAATTACTGCTGCTGCTTCTGCATGAGTAGCTTCAGAATGGCTATTATCAGTAAGAATGTCAGCCAGGCACAGTATCCCATCAACCTATGGAAAAACAATAGGTATGGGTTGGAAATACTCCAAGAAATACTTTTGCAACCGAAGATGGGTTTACAGTTCTCTTTTCTTGGCTGTGGCTAAAGTACTCAGTTTATTTTTAAAAATTCCTTAAACTTGGTGGCATTTGTGACATAAGAAGTTTCAATTTAGCAAATACAAATGAGTTCAGCATGAAAACTTGTTCACCAGCGAAGTCTTGCATTTACTTCCCCCTTAATATTTCTGCTGAACTGATTTTGGTCAAACAAACAAGTCTTTTCTGACAGACGTCTCTAGTTAAACATTAATCCAAACTAAGCTCTGATAAGCAAATGCTAGCTGCTACTATGCCACAGCCTCATTCTTGTTTGAATGTGTCCCACTGCAAGACTTGAGCCTGAGTGTGCAATAAGTTCTCCGCAGGCATTTTTTTTTGCCGATTTTCTCTGAACTTGCCACAAAGCCAATGCAGGATCAAAAAACACTGTTAAGGAGACACCCTGGCCAAACTGCACCTGATGAGCTTGCACAGCTCTCACATTAAAGCTAGGTCTGTATACCCCTTGCTTACTTGGAAGAGAAACAGAAATATGAGTAAAATGTACTTAGGTTTATGCTTTTAGAGTGCCTGAAGTGTTCTAAACTCATTCCTTACACAGTTTAGGCAGATACATCATATATGCACACCTTGCTCTGGATCATAGGAGACCCACTGACACAATGAAAGACTGCAACTGAGCATAGCCAATGGGATGGCTTAAACTGCAGAAACATAACATCTGTTNGTTTCTGCCACTGTTTAACATACCCTGAATAATTCATCACATTGTCAAGTAGGTAGGTAGATGTGCTTAGAGGCGACAGAGCATGAAGATTTATGTAATTAATTATGGATATGTTTATGTCAAATTCACTAATTAAAATCTTTATATGAATAAAACTAATGTAACTATAGGGACAGTTTACAAATGATCAGAGCTTTTACAAACTTCACTGAGTAAATGTTTTAAAGACTGACCTTATTTATTTATTTATTTGAACTTCTAAAAAAGTGTGGTGTCAATTGACTTATATGTTGCTTGGACACTGTATAGATACAAAGAGGAGTTATGAAGGCTTAGCACTGAAATAAACTTTAACAGACAAACAAAAACAAACCCACATTTATGTTGTACATTCACCAAGACTCTTCCTTGGGTCTGTTGTTCAGACTGCATTCTTTGTCTATTCAAAATTTCCTCAGAGCATGCACGTTAATTCCTATCCATTATCTCCACAAAAGGTATTTAGCAAATCTCTTATTCACATTTTTGTTATTTATTAATACAGAATGTTGAGTTATCTTAATTACCTATCCTGCAATGGGCATGAATTAAATTACTTGATAAGCACTGACAGTTACTGTATTTTACAAGAAAAGCTCTTAGATTGATGGGAGCAAAAATTACCCTCCGGAAGATCATTCATTGGGATGCACTTTTTAATAGGCAGTAGACTATATCATTGGAACTCTAATAACATAGATAAATACAAAAGAAATTATATCTCTATTTTTCCTCGGATTACAAATGGGATTTAGCATAGAAGCTCAAGTACTGGCAAGGAGAGGAAGAATAAATTTTCAGCATTAAACTTTTTCTTGACAAGCTTTCAACATTAATCTACCTCCAGCAAAATATTTCCTCCTAGTTATGGCACAATTCTACAGCTTGAAACAGCGGATTCACATAATTCACTTGGCTTCAAGGTATATTAATAGATCTCAGTGTCAAGAATTAATATATGTCCTCACAAGATGATTTAGTAGCCAAAGTGTGCGAGACAATATCATGTGCAAAAACCCCCAAATTTGTCACCTTGAAACCTCCCCAGATCACACCTTGTCTGGGGTCCGAAGGATGCTAATAACAACAGTCAGTATAAAAAGTTAAATATATTCCAAGGCATTAAAACATACTTCACAAGAAACTTCTAAGATCTGGTAGCAGGATACAGCACTCATCAGCTCAAAATTTACTGGTTAAAATTCACTTGGCCAACTCTTATTCAATGACCTTGACAAAATGACGTTAGAGTAGTTTTATGCTATTTCAGAACAAGTAATGGCTTATGAAAGACAGGTACAAGCACATTGTTAGATTTTTCCATCACCACTGATTGTTTATATCTACACTATAAAATACAAGCTTCTAACAATATAGGGCTGTACTCAACTTTTAAATTACATGTTTGATTTTTGTATTTGCTAAGTAATTGTTTTTTGAAATTGGGAGTTGTTGAATTGTAAATAGAAGTGGATATATGTTTTTATTCAGCATAAAGATAAAAACATATTTTGGATCCATGAAAGCCAGCACTAGTGATTCTCTTTTCTAGTCAGAACCATGTAAAATACTAACAAATTCAGCCTAAAATTCGCTTTGTACACTTTTGTCTTCCATCTTAAATATAGAAAATAAAATAATTCTACTTCAGCAGGCAACCCCATTTATAAGTGTCAACTAATAAATTTTAAAATGACAGGGGAACAATCTAATAAAAGCACTTTAACATCCAAAAAGAAATTCCTCCTCACAGCATTTTTATAATTGGTTTTCACACTGAAAGGAACTTTGGATGGCTGCCCTGTTTTCTGTTTAATTTTGGTGAAGTAATCAGCTAAACGTCAAATCTGTTCATCACCTTGGCAATACAAAAGAACCAGTTAGCCAGATAATGCAAACAAATGAATTCCATGAATGCAACAAGGTGCTCTGGAGACCCTGCATTTGAGGAATGGCATTCAGTAAATGCTTGATCACTAATATTTTAATATTGATAACTGGAAAAATGCCAGGAACTTACATCCTTATAA
>VYZV01022910.1:0-12585 GCA_013401275.1 Pandion haliaetus
AAATTCAGAGAGATTTTCCAGTAAATTTCAAAAAAGCACCATTTGTAAAAACATAAATATTAAATGTTCATCCATCCAAAAGTCCTACATAAAACACATATAATTGTATTTGAAAGGGCTGAAACATAAGTTTAGATGGTATGAAAACGTGAAGTAACCAGTCAGAAATAAGCTTTGTTTTCTAACAGCCTATTGACTTCAGTTTTCCTAATAATTTTGTTACTAAAATATTTTTATTGTTGCTAATACTGCTATTAAAAATCAGTGTAAGTAGTGTAATACACTAAAACTAAGGTTTACAAAAAGCTTTACTACAACAAAACTGTTGCCTACTAACATATCAAAAACATGCATGAGAATTGTTCTGCTTGTGAGAGTGTAAAAGTACAGTATAATGAAGGGCACATTCTCATTAAAAGCAACATTCTGACTTTTCAGAATGCAAGACATCACAGCCTGAGTGGATTTCCTGCCCCCCCTGCTCCCAATTTTTGTCATTTTGCCTCTAGACCTTGGGTATCACCAAACCTGATTCTGTAGCACCAGATCCTTCAATATTCAGCTGAAAAGCTAATGGTTAGAATAACCACCTATTATCATCCACGAGTAACAGCAGCTTGTAAACCAATACAAAGATTAAGTAAAGCTTCTCCACCTTCACAAAACTGTTCTTAAGTAACTCTGATCAATTCCAGTGCTTTTGATTCTTAAAAATCTAAAACCTTACCTTCAAATCAATTTTCCAATTAATTGTGATTAGATAACATGTTTAAATTTCATTATCATCAGTTCTTGTTCATTACTATATGAATTACAAGGCAAGATCAAGTTCCAGTGCATACTCTGCTAAAAAGTGTAAATTCACGCACAGTGTTTGAAAACCAATCTTTGCTATTTCAAAGACATTTTCGAAACTGCCATGGAATACATACTTTAAGTGAATTCAGCTGAAGTTTGATTTATCATAGCTATAACAGTTGTAACTGCAGGCCACATTACATGCACTTAGTTCTATTCACCTGAAATTCAGTAAAGCACCATTTTGAAATGCCTTACAAAAAACAATCAACTTCAGCAAGACCTTAGAAACTGTGCAAGCAGCCTGTGTTCTGTAATTTTCAAGCTTTTTGTATGTGACAAACTCAATTTAACTTACAGTATGATGTATCTAAAAGATTACACTTCAATTATAGATGTTTATATGTTAAATCTATTAAATAGCAAAAATAAAAATACAAACTAAAACAAATATAAAATAAAAAATAAAATAAATTTACTGTTTGTAAGCTTTGTTTGACAGAATAAGTGGAGTGTGTATTAAAGTCCTTCCTTTACTACCTTTAAATCTATCAGAACTAGAAACAAATGGTCAATCTGTAGTATCTTATACTAGTAACTATTAGATACAACAGGCAATATAGAAGCCCTAATGCTAACAATAAAATCATCTGCAGATTCTCAGAGCAAAAATATAAGCCTTAAGCTTCAGCAAGTGCAGAAGACATCCCATTGGAAGCCGAAAAGCAATGTACAGCCTCAGTATTCACCAAGGATGCATTCCTGAAGAAGTTTGCAATAAGATGGACAGCGAAGCAATTTTTTGCTAAGAAAATTACAGTGAAATACACCCAGTTAAAATACATAAGGAGATTATCTGTGACATGTAGGATGAAGAGGTACGAGCAGGATCATCAGGATCACAAACTGGAAGAGACAAATTTTTTGAAAGGATCAGTGTTCCAAAAAATCTCAGATGCACTGTCTGCAACACCATAGCCCAACCATTACCTTGCTTTTCCATCCTTCACCCTTGAAGGACTTGTTTTATCTTATTCATCTGAGGAATGTGATCATCTTGAAAAGAAACTGTTCCTAAAGACTCATGGGAATATTTGCAGTAAAAGATTCCCATAAGATGTTCAGTCTCAAAGTGCTGGAGATCTTTCAGAATAGTGCTCTTCTCCAAAAAGTCAACACTGCCTCCTGCTGACAATCCTGATGCTGCTGCTTGTGCCTTTTTTCCAAAGCATCCACATTATCTCCGTGCATTTAAATCATGTGTCTGGTGTTCTTTAGTATGTTAATTTTTATTGAAGAAACTTTTGCTATCCATTCTAACACAGCTACTTCACTAGCAACAGTTAGTGGAGCTGTGCAGTAAATGGTCACCAATAGAACTCCAAAAAACCCCCAAAACCAGACAGAAGTAACGTATCAGACTGATGATGTATAAATAGCCATTTTTTGTCTTCTCAATCTTTTACAAATGGCTGCTACCCAAAATGGGACTCGACTCTTCTCTGTACCATGTAAGTGTTCTCTTAGGGAAGATGTAGTCTGACTAACTGAATTCTGAACTAAGATTTAAGAAGAATCTATTTCCAGGTCTGACACTCATCTATTTAGCAGAGCTGCATTTATACCTCACTTCCATTAGCCGTTGCATCTATATGAAAGTAAATCATACAATGATTTTGAAATCCAGTGATGAAAACCCACTGTAAAAAAAAAGTTATGTTCATTATATACAAAATATTGTCTTTATTCATCAAAAATGAACACAGGACACAAGACAAAAAAAACTTAAGACAAATGGTCCTTTTGTTTAAAGGTACTATTAGTCCAAGTTTAAGCATTTCCCTTGAGTTTAATTTCTGCTTGCTGTTTACGTAAGAAAACTTACAAAAAAGAAATGATGAAGGATACTCTATATGCTGATACATGCGTGGATTCAAAGCATATGCTTTAAATGACAAACATTTAACGTTGATAAAACCAGAACTTTAACAGTAATAAAAGCTAGCAGCACAGATGCTGGTAAGCAGATACTAAAAAAGCACTTCAAAGTCTTTGAATATTAGAAGGCCTTACAGAAAGCCACATGCAAAGGAAAGACGGTTATCTACTTTTGGCACCCCTGCAGAATCATCCTAGAAGGTAAAAGAGTAAGGATATAACACAAAGAAGAAAACAAACAAATAATTGTCACTGTGTGGAGCAACACTGTACTGAGCTTGGTTTCCTCATGACCTGGGGCTGTAACAAATTCCAGGATGCCTCTGCAGTGGCTGCTGTGAACTTGGTCTCTAGTTAGAGTACCAAATTACTGCCTAGTGAAGAGTTAAACCTCACATTTTGAGTAGCTGAAACTATATGGAAGACTTTGTTTACTGTTGCCTATTTCCCTGAGAAGCTGGTGCCTGCCGTCTAGCCTATTTAAAATCTACAGGCAGGAATGTATGCCTATGTCATACACTAATGCCTGTGATGACAAAGAAAAAGGAGTCAAGAGCAAACACAAAAAAAGGAAAGCAGAGACAGAGAAGCAGAGTTAATATTTAAGTTCTCAGGTGTTGCTGGATTACATGCCTTGTTCTAGTTATGTTACTATGATAAACATAGTCAGGGAATGGGGCAATTCTTGGAAGGATTACAGTGTTTGAATTTCAAACTCAACTAGAACAAATGGTAATTTGTAATCTGATTTGAAAAGCCAGCTTCTCTTACAAGAGAAACTTTTCATACCAAAGGATTGCATATGTTAATCACCTACTACCTGTGGAGAAGACACCTTAGTCATCTTACCTGACTCCTATGGGCATCTTAATTTCTCCTGGACATCTTTAACCCCACCACTGATCTGCTTAAACTTTGTATTATAGAAATGAGAGGGCACAGCAGTATCTTTGGTGTGATACCATTAAATTAAAAAGAATAAGAAGAGAGCTTTAAAAAGGAAAACAGATTTCAAAGTAGTAACAAATTAAACAAAATTCCACAACAGCGTTCTTTAACTACTCTGATGTAATACTAAAACAAGAAATCTGGTATCAGATAGAGAAGCATATCATCATTAATGTTCTATGAACTTGAAAGCTAAAATAATAAGAGTTACAGGGACACTTAAAAAGAAATGCTACTAACATGCCCGGTAAGGTATCGGATCTCTCTGACTTGCTCTTTGCTCACTTGTCTGCAGCCACAGCTTTCCTCTCCTGCCTAAAGCAACTATCAAAAGACCAGCTGCTGTGGCTGATGCAGTAGGATGAACACCCACCTGACCCAGACAGAGCTAAAAACTTCTGCACTACCAACAAGCCAGGGAAACTATCCCAGTCCAACTTAACCAGGCTTCTACTGCCTCTTGTATGGAAAGGGAGGTTGGGGTCAAATGTGTCTCCCTGGGAAAGTAGAAGAACAACATTCTGCTGTACGGGCAACACTCCACACCTGCACAGTCATTGCCAGCTCTGCACCAAGGTGGTACAGTATCTCACAGTTCACCAACAGAATGTGTAGGTGCATGAAGCTGTAGGCATCTTCAGGACCATTACTAAATGTTTATTCATCCTTCTAATTATATACTGTAAATTCCCAGCAATACTAAGGATAAGAAAAGAATATTCTCAAATTATTTCAGTAATTCTATGCAAAAAAAGAACACAGGCAAAAAGTAGTGTAATTTAAAAAACACTCCTACATCATCTGCAGAACAAAGCAACACAGAGAAGACCTAGTATCTTTCAAGTAATAACAAGAGCACTGTTGCTGAGAAGAAAAAAAAAAAAAAATATATCTGACAGATCTATTTGCTTCAATTCCAAAAAATAGTTCAAATGAATCACTGAAATTACACAGAGATGGGCATTTTCAAGATGACATCATGAATGGCCCAGCTCTGACTGTGCAATGCAATTTACTCTAAGGAAAGAGACAATTATCCAAACCTAAGCACTTAGCATATGAGTCAGCCAAGAATCCAAACTAGTCAAAGCACAGCAAAAGAGAAAAGTGGGAAGAACAGATTCTCCTGATTTGGCAAATATCTTTTTTGTGCAGCCAGATACAGATAAAAATTTCTCAGATAAGCAAGTCTGAACCAAAAAGGGCAAACCATTAAGACTTGAACAAGTAAGGGACCTTTCTTGTTTATTTTTCTACTGTAATTATACATATTTTGAATTAAAATTTACACCTTTGATTTATTTCAGTCTTCTGACATTGCAAGCCTTAGTGAAAAATTTGTTCGTTAGAACACCTGTCACTATCCTGGTTTCTGATGAGGTAAATTTCAGGATGCTCCAAGTTGGGGGTGGAATTCTGTATTTCAGAGCATGGTCTGTTGGAAGAGCATATTCAGAAAACTCCCAGATTTCACAAACTTTACACCACTCCTAGCCATTCCGTTGGCTAACACAATGATCAGGCCCTAACACTCTTGCTCTTAATGGCTGTTCATATAGAAACCAATCTTCATAAAGACAGAAAAGAGGCAAGAAACAAGCTAAATGATACACTTTTCCTATATTACAGAACAAAGAGCAGCCCAGACCTCACATTTTACATAAGTGAAAGACTTCAAGTAAATCTCTTGTTCAAGTCTCAGAGGAATAGAAGATAGAGGACTTCATGTCATCTGGTTTAAGCAGGATTTTGCTAATTCGAAACGGAACACGGCCATAACTTTGGCAATTATATAAGGTGCTTCTAGTCAGCAAAGTGCATACAAACACTTACACTATAGATAACATGGAGTCCCTCAAAAAAAATGACACTCTTTTTCTATAGCAAAACTGCTAAAGAAACCAAATTTGAAGCAGTCAACTTCACATAAAATTTTAAGCATTGCTGAATTCACCCAGAGTTTCACTGGGACAGGCTACAATCAGAAGCTAAAAGGACCCTGTTTGGTGTATTATGAAAATTAGAGGCTGAATGCACAGAAACAATCAAAAGTGATTGGCAGAAACAGTTTCCAGGGGTAAGAATCTGCTTGACAGGCAGAGTGAAAGTAGGAAGATATCTTTTTGCCATCTGTTCCTTATACTCAAAGAAAAAGACTGCACATATTTCTTCCTTTCCCCACAAAACAGGACGGCAATAAAGGAGTAGGTGACACATCAATATTCAGGCTAATGGGGACAACCAACCAAGGCCCTAAATTCTCCTTAACTGCTTGGGCCAAAAAGACTTAAGAAGCAATGCAAAAATCTAGAGAAGTAACAACTTCATTAAATACAAACTAAAGCGACAATGGCAAAATGCACTCATTCTGCACACAGAAGCTTTAGAAAATGGCAGAAAACAGAAATATTAACAGAATAATTCTACTTCTACAATTTCTGTGGAATATAAGCACCTGTTAACTCACTTTACTCGTTGAAGAGCTCAAAATTCTCAGAGTATTTACTAGCACATGATTAGAAAGGAAACTATTACTATGCAATTATGAGACCAACTAATCTTTTGAGTAGAATATCCTCTTTTCTTGGTAAACAAAAACAAAAATACCTTTTGTTCATTCAGCAGGTCTGTAATGGTTTGTGACATTTCATCCAAACTCTGTGCTGCCTTTACCAGGTTATGTAGAGCACGTACATGCTGGTGAAGAGGTTCAAAGTCACAAAGTATGGGAACCCTTAAAAACAGTATAGGATTAAAATATATTAAATTATGTATTATGTACATATTTCAACAAGACTAAGCTTCCTTTTGTATAAGGTTTGTACTTTCTTCATTTCATCTATTTTACATGGAAAATCCACTAAGACTACCTGGGTTTTGTGTTTTACATTAAGAATTTGAAAGCTTTTAAGGAGTACATAAACACAATGATGGGGAAGTAATGTCAGTCTTTCCTCCTGAGAAAAACATTTACCAGTAGTACGCAGAGTTACGTAACAGTAACAGAAAAGAACTGATAGCGATTACATCTGTGATTGAAGCACTTCTGTTTGCAAATGACTATTATTCTCTCCAATCCAGCTCTTCCTTTGAACTAGCTATTAATTCTCTCCTATTTTATTTTACTGACAGGTATTCTAAATTAAAAGACTGATTAATGTGT
Source organism: Pandion haliaetus (assembly GCA_013401275.1). Taxonomy (NCBI): domain Eukaryota; kingdom Metazoa; phylum Chordata; class Aves; order Accipitriformes; family Pandionidae; genus Pandion; species Pandion haliaetus. The sequence goes on from VYZV01022910.1 coordinate 6,848, forward strand.
CGTGATCACATTGCAAGTGTTGCAAGATAAGCTTTCAATTGCAAGTTTTCTAAATCTCTAGAAAAGCAACGTTTATTTGATTTTCTTGAGAGTCCATATATCCAGAAGTTTAAATTTGTTCAAGAATAGCTCCATTGAAATCGTGAAGCAGGAGTTCATTTAGACTAACAATGTAAGAAAAGCAGATTACACAATATATTAATTTTGCATTCTCTAGTCAATATATAGGGCAAGTGGTATCTAGTGTATTTTTGTAGAATTAAGATTTCAATAGTTACTCAAACATATAATTTCAGAAGACTGAAGCATTTTAAGTAAACAGAAGCACCATTTTAATTATGCAGCTCAGGGGTTCAGAAAAGGACTTTGTGCTGAATCTCAGTACGCCTATTGCTTGATCTTTAGATGTTAAATGAAAATACCAAAGAAAGTACTGCTCTAAGGTTTGTCCTGAAGCTCAGTGTCTACCAAGGTGTGTAACAGCTTTGCCCACTCAAGTTGCAAGTCCACTACTATCATCAATATTTCCACCAAATGTAATCTTAGAGCACAGAAACCAGGATAAACAAGATGTAATCCCACCTCTATTGCCATCATGTGGAAAGCTATGTCACTACAATTCAGATCAACTAAAAGAGTTTGGTTAGTAATTGGTTTTCTGACAATAGCAAGGCAAAATTCTTCCTGAATTCAGTCCAAACTTCCCAGGAAGGTTCTAAAATTCTCACAAACCCAAAAATCAGGCAAACATCAGCAATATGACACTATAGTTCATCTTTTTTTCCTGCAGAATCACTGAGAAGCAAGCCTAAGAGCATAACAAGAGAAATTAAAACGGTACATCAGCTGTATCATGATCTAGGGCAAATCCACTGTCAAGCAGACTAAGCTCACTATACTTACTGTTAATTCCAGCAGCATACCATAAGGATAGCCAGGAATTCTGAATCAAAAAGAATGCCAGTACAAAACATAGGTGAAAAAACCACAGCGAATTCAGCTCCTGCACTGTGCACCATTAACAAGTATCAGGCTGATACTGTTGGTGAACCTGACAGATGACAGTGGAGCATCCTCCTTTTGGATTTACCTTATCATCTTTTGTGGGATTGTGGCCTTGGGGCTAAAAAAAAAAATGGAATCTCAGCAAATCTCTAACTGCAGATCAATTCTAGAAAGATGACAGATACATGCAGCATCTGATTGTGGTCATACCAACAGACAGATCTCCTCCTAGACAGAACTTTACATAGAACTTGCTACTGCCTATTTCTTGCCCATTACCTTGGTTGGCATCTCTCTATCTGATTGCTACAGACATATGAGTTTGAAAGCTCACTCTAACAGTCAGCTTTTCCAGAAAGACATCCCCAAGTTCTAGACAAGAAACTACTCCTCTCAAGTTGCCTGTGAGACAAAACAGTAGCTTTCTTGTCTACATCTGCACGTCTGCCTCACTTTAGGGAGATAAGAAACATGGAAATAGAGCTTCTGCTCAAAACGATGGATTTCCAAAGACAGTAGAGGCACTTAGAGAACACACTTTTTTAGTATAAATCAGCCTGTCAGAGAAAAAGCAATAATGGAATACAGGAGATCTCTATGATCTCATGCTGGACTAAATAAATTTATTTCCTCTAGAATACCACTTAAGGAACAAGCGAAAAAAAATTAACCTAATTCTGATCTGACACGACATACATAAAGTTATGAGTTTATTTCAGTTTAAAACTGACAACAAATTTTTTTTGGTGTTTTAGCTATGAGGCAGCTCAGAGGAATGCCCAACATTCTTTACATCTCAATACAGAATACATGTGTTCAAATTAACCAAGCTTGAGTACATGAAGCATATAGATAACATGTATCTGCATTAAGTCAGTGTAGACCACTGCTTAAGAATTGCATCAGTTCAAAAAATATCCTTCTCTATTCCTTTCAAAAAATGAACTTGTGGCNTGAGTAGCGGCTGTACTTCTGAAGGACAAAAAGACTGCAAAAACTGCAAGTCACTTAATGAGATATCTGGAAGCTCACTGTCAAATCTGCGAGGTTTCCGTGTCTGTATTAAAAAATTAATTTGCATATTGTTGTTAATGTAAATAATATCAAGATAACTAAGGAACGATTAAAAAGAACTTAATAACACAGAAAAGTTGGTGTTAAACTGATCTCTCTCTCAAAAGTTTCATACTTTTTTTTTTAAAGGAACCATCTCTGGCCCCACCCCCTAAAAAAAAACATTTACATTTATAGTCACTAACTCTATCCATAGTACCTTGAGCAGCAGTAGAATAGAGTATTTCAGTTGGAAGGGATCTACAAGAACCATCCAAGTCCAGCTTCCTCCTTATTACCAAGCTTCATAAACATTAAGGATATGTTTAAAAACTTAAGGGATAAGAGATGGCACTGAAGCTTTATTTATTGTGCTGCCAAACATACAGTCAAGTATTAATTCAGTTCAGTATTCAAAACACTGAAATGAGTAGCATTCTTATGTTTCAAGTATCCTTTAAAAAGAAAAAGCTGCAAAGGCGAAGCTGAAGAGGTTAAGCGATACAAAGTGAGATGGCCACATCAGAATCAGGGAGAGTTATCTTACTGGAATTAACCAAGCTGTATGAAATCAAAGTTAACACACAATGCAGATTATAGCTATACTTTTTCACTCCTTCATGTTATCAGCCAATAAAGAAACAAAAATGCTTTTCCACTCATCCTGTGATTATAGAAAAACATGAAAACCTTTTCCTTGCTTTTACCATCCTATTAATTTTATGGCTCTATTAATCAGAAGAGAGAATTAAATGATCAAATTATCCCTCCTGGCTTCTTTTTTCTGATCATTAACAGCAATTTTTTTTCAATACCACAGACTCCTTGTTGTAAAAGAGTATCAAGTTGACATTTCCTCTCCCACCACACTGCAAGTTATGGACCAGTGTTAACACAGGTCACTTGAAATAGAAAAGAACACTAGCTCCCAGCTGTTTCATCTGTGTCAGAGCAATGTGACAGGCATATAGCTTGAGTGAATTAAGCTTAGGTTTGTGATTTATAAAAGTACTGTTGATAAAAGTGAAATAAAACCGCAAAATATATTGAGTACATACACAAAAGGATGGAGGCCAGGAGTCAAGTCCTCTAAACAAACGATTCCTTAGAAAAGACTTCCCTGGGCAAAGAAAAAATGCTTCTTTAGAAGAAAGAAATGCAACATACAAACAATGCCTCAAGACAAATCAATTAAGCTACTGCAGTTTAAACAGCTGAACTACATTTGAAAGAATTACTAACTATGCCATTTCTTGACAACATAAAAATTGCAAGTGACCACAGAACTTCATGCAAAACTCATGATCCCAGTATAACTTCACTTCATTGAAGCCTCTTTTTGCTCAATGTTCACCCCTGCAAAAGCCTCAACTCCTTTCTCAAATTTTCATTGTAATCTTGCTAATCTCCTTTCCAAAATTTTGACAACCTTTTTCTCAATGTCCTTACTTTAGCAGTTCATTCAGAACATAAGTTGCAGACTTTGCAGAAAAAAAAACAACAACAAAAAAAAAATCAATTTTTTTTTACCAGCAACTTAATTTTTAATTTTTTTTTAAATTCTGGTCTAGGTCTTTAGACACAGTTCTTCATTCTTGTTTTTTTCTGAAGTAGTACAGGGGAAGTCGTAGCAATACCCAAATATTCAGTAATGGTTTTAAGTGTTATTTAAAAAAAACAGTAACACTCAGAGCACATTCAAACAGAAACTGCATTCAAATGTAATAAATAGATACCTTATCTTTTACAAGCATTAAAATAATTAGAACTTTCACAGTATTTTGGATAACCTACATGAAACAATTCATTCATTTGATTAATAGAAAAATTAATAGAAAAATATTTTGTTCATAACAGGACCATCTGGCATACTGTATGCATTTCCTATACAAGTAAAAAAAATATACAGGTATTTAAACTACAACATAATGAAAGTATTTTAACTACAAAAGTCATACTTAACCACAATTCTGATTTCACAGAAGAGAAAGCACTTACTGAATAGTTTACCAAAAGATTCCCTTTTTGCCTTTTCAGCTTCATATAGGTGTTTCCCATCTTTTATTAAAGCACCTGCCCACTGTGGAAGGGAAAACGCATAGTTAGTTTTTAATTTATACACGAACACAAAGATTTGGTCTCAAAGTTTTACTTACCTCCCTGTAGTGTTTTATGAACATTTTTCTCCTCACAACCTCAACAACAGCTAGACAGTACATTTGAGGAACAGTACTGAGAGCCTCGACAACCTTGACCCTTTCTAGGAGCTCTGTTACAAGACGAAGCAATGCTTGTAGTTTCTCTCCATCTTGGTCAGCATGAAGCATTACAAAGCAACACCACCTACAAAAGTAGATTACACTTTAGAAGATAACAACTTAGTCATCTCTTTTGCATTTAAATTTCACTAAGAGTAGCAACATGTCTGGATGAACTGAGCAGCAACATCATTTCACATGGGACAACAAGAGGCTGTCTAGAAGTACCAAGCAATTCAGAATTCACTAGCCACCTTGCAGTTCCCTGTTAATTACTCACAGCAAGATATCCACATCAGTGCTCAAAAAATTAACATTTACCACCAATTGAGTCAAGTTATTGTTTTTGACAAGTAATGCTCTTAGCATACATAACCTTAGGAGGAATGATAGTGTAACTTTCTCCAGAAGAATTAAAAAAACCCGTGGTACATCCAGGCCAAAGAAGAGACTACTTTTTGTTTACAAAACTTAAAAATCTTATTGAAAAGCATTACCAAGAACTACTAAGGGTAGGAATACTGTCAAACAGATGAGATCAAAACACTGTTTGTGAAGTTTACACCATATACTCATGCACTACAAATAACAGGGCCAGTAGCATACAAATTCTCACACCTTGTAACCACATCTTCAGTTATCTTATTGATACAATCAATACGTTAATTTCAAGTACAACCAGCAACATAACTAAATCACAGGATAACTACTGAAAAGGTGATCACCTGGTATATTTGAGGGGAAAGATTACAGCAACTTTGCCACCAGAGAAGACATAGCGTGGAGGTATATCCCTCAAGTAACAAAAAATAAAAATTGTTTTATTGACAGAGGTGGAATAAAAATGAAACAACAAATACAAACAAGTCAACATTAAGCAACTAGCAACATATACTAACAGAGAAACTACAAGACATGCACTGCTGACTTTCTCATAGTAATGAGTAGTAAGAAATAAAAAGAGGGTATTATACAAAAGCCAACAAATGGCCAGTTCAAAACACAAAGGGAAGTATATTTTCCACACACCATATAGCTAGAGTTGAACAACTTGCAAAAAATAGAAGTTTGTCGATTCAAAAAGAAGTTGGACTAGTTCATGGAAAAAGCATCTATCAGCAATTAAAAACAGAAGAGCTGCTTCTTGATCAGATAAGAATATTCTTCTCTAAGAATATTTACATATAATTAAGCGTATGCTCTTTCCCCATTAGTAGATTCCCATTATGGTAATTTGCTACTACCTGCTACTGAAGACAAGCTAGAACAACCTTTGGTTTGACCCAAAAAACACCAGTGGTGTTTTCTGCATGTTTGTTTTGGGTTTTTTGGGGGGTGGGTCATTGTTGGCTATTTTGTTGGGTTTTGGGTGTTTTGGGGTTTGTGGGGTTTTTTTGTTTTACATCTATGCTTTATTCTTCT
>VYZV01022921.1:0-25377 GCA_013401275.1 Pandion haliaetus
CCAATTGCCAGTGCAAGGTGAAGATGATCCTACATGTTAAGTTTACTCTTCAGATTTACAGGGAAGACAGAGGACATGAATCTGACAATAGAAAACTAGAGCAACTGCATCAGAAATATTTACTTGCAGAAACTACAAAAGGTGACCTTCAGCTAAGCCTACAGACAACACAAAATAAACTGAAACAACTGGAAATGAAGTAAGTAATGGATGTTACAGAAATCAGAATGGAAAACAATGGAAAGTATTTCTGACTATTTAAATTGTTGATTATGTCACATCTTTTTAACCAGTAGCAGGAATAGTATCAAGATACTGTAATTCTGAAGCCAGGGCAATTATGAATCACTCTAAAAGAATTAAAGGGGATAACGTGCTATAGAATGAAAGATTTTCTTAACGAGAACTGCAAGCAGTTGTTTGACAAAAAAATTTAAAATAGGAGTATATTATTTGGAATCTTACTGCATTTTTAAATACTGTTTGTAGGAAAAGTTACTCTATGAAATATTCAGACAGAATTTACTACTTTATAAATTCATCTACAGTGTTGTATCTCCTAGTACATGCGGAACACTGTGTTTACATAGCATACTGAATTTCAGATCTGTGTGTTCAGAGATAATAGACGTTATTGCAGTTCCAATAATACAATGGTAAAAAGTAGATATGGTACACATTTTTAGACCAGGTGGTTGTTTTCAGCATGAAAAGTGTAGGATTCTCTACAAGCTTCAGTCATTTCTGTACTCTGAGGATCATAAGTCCTGTCACTTTGCCAGAGCAATCCTCACTTGGGAATCTGGAAACATTATGAAAATGAAAATCTTCTATTTCACATTGTCATTTTACTGAGATTGCTACAGTATTAGATTGGTTTTATGAACGCCATCATCTTGATAAAATTCTTTGCTGACTTGTGCGTAGTTGTACCTGTGAAGCCCTTTAAACATGCTGAGCTGATAGAAACTTTCAGGAAGAAACATGGGAACAGCTGTACTGGGTCACACCAAAGATCTGTCCCAATATATATTTTTTTTTTCTTTAGTACAGTAGTTGCTCAACTCTTGAGTTGTTACAAGACTTTTCTTCTCTTTCAGCTCTGAGGAAGAGAAATCTCGTTGCCAGGAAGTTATCTGTAAACTGCAAAGCATTCTGGATTCAGAAAGAGAAAAGAGCGCCTTTGTCAGTGAACAAAGGCTAAAACTTCAGCAAGAAAATGAACAATTGCAAAAAGAAATGGAGGGCTTGAGAAAACTGGCCACAGAGGCTCAACAAAAAGCTAAAATAAAGGTATGGTTTATATGTTACTTTTATTTTACCATAAGACTGATATTTGCTTAGTAAGGCAGCAGTTATAAGAGAAAATCATTGAAAGTTAAGGACGAAAGTTTCAATGATGTTTCCTGGTTTCTGCTCAAAAGTAATTTTGTTGCAGCATTTTGTGTCCTCAGAATCTATTGGGTAGCTCAATCTCTGCTAATTAAATTGTATTTTAATATGTATTAAATTCTGCTTGATAAGATGATCCCAAGTGTTCTTTGCTTTTTGTAAGATTAATAGATTAAATAACATATTTTCCTTCAAAGGATTTCACTTATTTCAGTTCCAGGTCTTCATTTATCTACTGTCTGTAATGCGTTAGGAATCTCTGTATGACTTTCAATCCAGAGTATTCCTCTACTTGTATGTCCACCATGTTGTCTGACTGTTGGACTGAGAACATTTTACTATATGAATAGCTGCAAACAAGATAATTAGCTGAAAGATTATTGTTCTTTTTGAACGTGTTCCATTAAATGCACCTGAACAGGCTGCAGGTGGGGTGATGAATTAATAGTAATCTCAGCAGATTCATGGTACCTTTGGCTTCTGGAGGGAGTAACAGCTTTGATCCTTGATGTGCTTTCTAAACATACAAAGCTGGTACTTTCCCTTCCGCTCTTAACCCCAGGAGCGTAAAGATACTGAAAAGGGATCTAAGAATCTGCAGCAATGAAGACTACTTCAGTAAGCAGTTTTACAAGTTATGAATGGGGACCATCTCAAATCCAGTTTGTACTTTGCATCACAAGATAAAGGAAGTAGTCAAATGAAACAGGAAATCTTGTTCCAACTCCAGAACCCTTTGGTCAAAGAGTTTAAAAACAAAGGATCAGAGTCTTGTAACAGGTAGCGGTTAGAAAGTATATGCGAGATCTTTCTGTCTCATTTTTCATCAGACAAGCTTCCATTATAGTCACAGATAAGATTTATTGCTTATTTTCATTTTCCTCTGATGTACAAAGGATTTTAGATGCAGTTAAGAAACTCCTTACATGTTTTAGCTAGATGAAAAAGAATGAATGTGTTTCTGTGGAGAAAACACAAGGGAGAAGGATAAAGATTATTTACAAAAATAAGCATACACAGCTCATTATCCTTTATTGTCAGTTGTACTATTTTCTTAAATTGACTTTGGGAACATGTATCTCTTTGACCATATAATTACAAGTTTAATTATTGTATGTTACATGATTTTAACAAATGTTTATAAATTTAACTCAAGTGTTGTAAAAAAAAAAAAGAAAAAGTGAGAGACTTGATTGTACTGGATTTGTATTTTTTTCTAGATAAGCACAATGGAGCATGAGCATGCTGTGAAAGAACATGGATATGAAGCTCGACTGAAGGAAATGGAAGACACCAGTCAAAAGTCTACTGCTGAACTTAGGCGCCTGTTAGTAGCTCAGCAAAAAGCAACAAACCGGTGGAAAGAAGAAACAAAAAATCTTACTGAAACTACAGAAGCCAGGATCAGTAAGCTAAAGTAAGTGCAATGTTGTTTCTCTTTTGGAAGCTGTTACAGTTTTAGTTCCTGTTTGGTGTATGGCAGTAGACCTGTGGTAAAGAACCATGAAGACCAAACCATCCAAACTAGATGATGTGCTTCCAGCAAAACAAGGAAGAATGTTCTAAAGAGAACTTTTGATGCTCTTTGTGAAGTTAGCACTGAGGTAAAAATTTTGTATCACGTTAATGGGTGTGAATTTTGTAATGACAAAAAGTAAATGGAATATATTACTTTTAATTTTCTCTTTCAAGATATAGCATGGTCAATTTAGAGAATTTTAGCTTTGGATTATGAAAACCTCTATATTGGTAGCTATTCAGAACAGTCACCACAATATCAGTCGGGGAGCGAGACTCCAGACTTCTAAAATAAGCTGGAAAAAAACTATTGGGATGCACATCTTGCATTCTCTTCTGAGCAGTTGCTGTCATAAATGAGGATACAAATGAGTTGTGTGATTGCCCTAAGCAAAAATACGATACAAACTTTACTTTTCTCTTCATTCATACAGGTTGCCAGGTAACTAGCTGATACTTGTATTCCCAGCACACACTATAAGAATATTTTCATTTTTGAAAGGGCGTAATAACAAGGGCATCTCACGCAACAGACACAGACTACATATCATTCCTAGATGCTGGGGAATACAAGCACCTGTGGTGCCTGTGAGCCTATATACAGACAGACATAACTGATTTAGAGAAGACAGTGGCATTATTGGAAATGAGTGAGTAGAGAAGGAAATATCCCAATGAGAAATTAGCCATTTGAAAGTTAAGTTTGTACAATTTATTTCAGACGTATCTTTGTTTTAAATGCATGCTGCTGTAGATAGTGTTTGCTCCTACTTGGATGTTACTACCCATTAAAAAATGTTGAGAAGCCACAGTGATCGGTTCATGAAATTAAGTAGATCTAGCATCTACATTCATCTTGGTTTACCTTTTCACTGTGTGGACATATTGCACAGCATTAAAATGTAAATGAATTGATCTGTGCGCAATGGATTTGTAGTGTCTTTCCTTTTCTGGTATTGCCTTCCTCCACCTCAGCTTCCTCGTGTGTCTTGTGTTTAGTTGGTGTTATGGGTTTGTGTGGCGCGGTTTTCCTTGGTGGCAGGGGAGGGGGGCTGCAGAGGCGGCCCCTTTAAGAAGTTGCTGGAAGAATTCGCCGCCCCAAAATGTCGGACCCGTGCGCCAAAATGTCGGACCCGCCTCTAGGCGGGGAGTGACGGTGGTAACATCTCTGGGAAAACATATTTAAGAGGGGGAGCCGGTAGTGTGTGGGGGAAACCTGAGAGGAACATCGCTGCCAGTACTGGAGTAATGGAAGTGGAGGGGGAGGAGGAGGCGCCTGAGGAGGCTGATGGCCCTGCAGCCCATGGGGGTGAACGGTGGAGCGGAGGCTCCCGAAGGTGGCCATAACCCCATGGTAAAAACCGNGGGAGGGACCCCATGGTGGAGCAGGGAATGAGAGAGGAATCTTCCCCCTGAGGAAAGGAGCGGCAGAGACAAGGTGTGGCGAGCTGACTCAACCCCCATCCCCTGTTCCCCTGAGCTGCCGGGGGGAGGAGGTAGAAAGCATCGGTAGTGGAACTGAGCCGGGAAGGCAGGAGGGGTGGGGGGAGGTTGTTCTGATGTTTAGTTTCCCTTCCTAATACCCTTGTGTTCTGTTTTTGATTTGATTTGTAGTAAATTAAATTGATTTTGGTTTTTTTCCCAAGTTGAGCCTGTCTTTTGCCCATGACCATAAGTGGGGAGTGATCCTTCCCAGTCCTTGTCTCGACCCACAAGCCTGCCTTTGTATTTTCTCCCCATCCCAACGTGGCCAGGCGAGGGGGTGGGGGGTGAGTGAGCGGCTTCGTGGTGCTCTGTTACCGACTGAGCTGACCTGAAACCACGACAGTTGGCAAGTAACAGCCAAACTGTGGCTAGTCGCAAGCTGACGGACACACTCACTCTGGTTAGCCAGCTAGCTGGTGCTTGTTAGAAGGCCAAGTTTTAAATGGGCTTTCTCTCAACAGAGGCAAAGGTAGATGTTTGCTGCATGCTTTATTTGATTTCTAAGCTCACGAAACTGTCAGTTAGGTCAAGTAGACTATAAATTTGAGATTAAATTAGCCTGATATTTTTATAGAACTTTTAAGAAGTTTATGTCCTTAAGATCTCTTCAAAATTGGTTGAAAATTGGAGGAGACTGACAGGCTGGTACACAGTAACTTCTAAACTAGGAAGCCTGATTTCATAAGTCTCATTTCTTTAAAATTAAAATGGTTAGAGAAGAATATAACGTTGCATATATCGTTATCCTTTAGGAAGTGCATTCAGTGGTTTTTAGAAGAAGAATTGAGGGTATGCAGCTCTGTTAATTTGAGAAATTTGAAATGACCCTTCAGCTTTAGTCACTTAAAGGGCAGGATGCACTTGTGTATAGTTATTTGCTCAGATTGATTTTAGAAGTTGCTTATGACCATGTTAACAAGGAAGCAAAGCTTTTGCCCTATTAAAATTGCAAACCTGTGAATTCTGGCTTTTACTTCCTTTGCAGTAACCTTTGGATTTTTCATGTTTTATTATTATAATGGTTTATATATTCTCAGCTCAAACCATAATATATCCAGTATCCTATGCAATTTTTGGAGTCATATTTTTTTAGGCATAGCTCGACATTTCTTAGTTGTCACAATGCCAATGGTGTGAGCAGAATTAGGACCCAAGTTTCTAAACATGAGCAAGGAAAATAAATTCCTGAAAATGATGCCTACAACAAATCTACCCTACCACTACTCTAACTTGGTTTTCCATCTTTTTTGGAGAAGTATGTGAATTTGACCTCCAGTGAACTGCGCAAATAGCAGTCTTGTGTGTAGTAGTGCTTCCCCTTAAAGAGGAATGAAACTAGTTTCAAAGTGACACGGTGTCTATCATGACTAGTTGTACCTATTGTCCGTCCAAATAGACGGATGCTCTGAGTTCCATCCTGTTTGAAATGCAAGAATGATTGATAAAACATTTACTGATGACCTTTCTGTTTTACTGGCAGCTTCACTGATCTGCTTTTCGTTTTTTTAGGTGCTGCTCTTCTGAGTGTTTAGAACACTTTGTAGGAGTAGTGGATTCTTACTTATGATAACTAGTTCAGTTTAAATTTTTCAGATAGTTCAAAATCATTCTAAATCCAATTACAGGTAATATTTTTGCTGATATTTCTAGAAAAAACAAGTCCTTCATAATCCCTCTGGTCATTGTTATGGCTCCTAAGTAAACAGTACTGGGTTTTTTACCTTGTCTGTCCAGATATAGGGTGTCTGTGTTTTGCCTTAAAATATACTGCATTTTACAGAGATTACTAAACAGTTCTTTAAAAAGCCAAAAGGTCTCTTTCAGAAGTCATTGCAGTGTTGAGCATATCTGCGAGACACTGGGAGCTGTGCTTATTCACCAACGGTTTCAGTGGTATAGCTTCACTGTATATAATTAGCTGGGTCTTACTAATACTTTTTTGACATCTTTTGTAAATGCAGTAACTAGAGAAGAAAAATATTTTGTAGTGTTTCATGCTAAGGTAAATTTTAGCTGTTAAACTTGTAGTTTATTTTCTGTAAATGAAACTACAAAACCACTCACAGTTGAGCATCTAGGTTCATAACCAGATCCTCAGTGTAGTTCAGCAACTTCCAATTGAAAGGGAAAAATTGCAGACTTCCAAAACAATTAAAGTTGTCTGTGAAACAGCTGCTTTCCTTCTTAAAGCTTTAATGTTAAGTGTTAAAATGTTGTTATAGCAGACCAAAAGCTTTAGACCTTATTTATCTGCAGCAAAATGCTGACATAGAAAATAAAAAAGACATGAGAGGAAGTCTGCTTTGTGGATCTGCATGAAAAATAGGTAGTAAATTTTGAAAATGTCCCTGTTTATGTGAGAGACTGCCTATGTGGCATCATCTGGAAAACTCCTGCAGTAATTTAACATCCTGTATCAGACAATACTGCCTGACGAGCAGAATAGAAAATCGTTCATCTCATATTAAAAATTGCAAGTCTACACTAAGTCCACATGATTCTCTGTGACTTCAGTAGATATTGTGGTGCAAGTCTAAAAGCAAAGTCAGTTACTTATTTTAAAATGTTTTCATAGGTGATGCTTTTACATACTGTATAAGCTAGTAGCAGAAGGTTTTATCAGATGTTTGCTCTACCTAACAAGGAAGGTGGCAATAAAAACAAGTTTGTTCTTTGCTAGAAGGTTGTCATTTAAACTGACATAAGGAATTTCATAATTAAATCTGCACAGTGATGCTCTGGTATTACGGTGACAAGTGGCTATAACACAACCTATAAGGATTATCTAGAAAATTTAAAACCAGCTTATTTTTCACATTATATGTGTTACCAGACACTTAGCTATATAGTGCAGAATGCAGTTGGTATGAAAATTAGCTCCTGAGTTACACAGTAGTAGTTATTCAATGCAAAGTCCGTGCTTATATTTAAAATGAATAATGATCATATTTATTTTAATCTTATCACAATAACATTTTGAGTATTTTGAGTGCAAGTACAGAATGGCAAATCACTTCTTACATTGTTGTGAACTAAAATAAAGTTGCTGATTATTTAAAAAGTAAAATAATTTTGCAGCAAATGCATTTGTCGTGCAAGGATCAGCAAGACCACTAAATAATAGACTGATACTGGGCAAGCGGGATCTACTGAATTAAAGGCTCTGTTTGAAAGTCCTCTTGAGGCTAATGCAGGAAATGCTATCACCAAGCCTTATAGCAGGGTCCAAGTGAAAGGCCGATGTCCAGCCAGCTTTCCTATGTACGTACATTTTTAAGTTTATGTAGTTTTGAGAGGGTTAGTTAAGCTGTGAGCTTGTAAGGAAAACTTAGTATCTTCCTTAGAAACTTCATCTTGTCTTGACTGGGTAGCAAGACTATGAACTTAGATGAAGATATCAGCATACCCTTTCGGGATTTAAATAGAGAGCTCTCCAAGTTTAGCAGCATATCACGGTTATTTAGTATGTCTTGAGGACAGTCTGAGACATTCCTTGGCTCTTCATGAAGTTACTGTTTGGTGTATCGGATTCATATAAATATATGAGCAAATACAGAGATTGTGTTGGTGATGTGTAGCAGAATTTCAGTTTTTAGTAAGAATTATTACTCTTACAGCATAGTAATGCGCTTTACAAGTGAATGTTTTTCAGGAAGTTACAAACTTCCTAACAAAGTCATATCCATGTATACTGGCGAGGTAGTTTACATAAAAGCATTTTATATTGCGTTTTACAGAAGTTTGCTGTTAGGACAGCTCTCGTAAGCATTGAGTCAGTGTCACATTTGTTAGTGTAGGTGTTTCCCATTCCTTTGCCTTAAATTCATGATCTGTTGCTGTTTTTCAGTTCTATCCTCATTACTTTCATTTTCCATATGAAGGTGTCTGAAACGTTTTGGCTTCTTTACTAACTTCCCAGCAGCAGTTGCTAACTTTTTCATATTCTGTGCTGCTCGTTTGTCATCATTTAAGTTTGCAGTGTTTTGTTTGTGAAGTGTAATCCATATGCATAAAGGAAGCATTAAATAAATACTTCTAAGAAATGAAGCAACATCAGTGAACATTAGGTGTGTTTTAATTTAAAAAAAAATTAAGGACAAGTAAATTTTGCAACCTGTAACAGTAGAGCAGAGTGATGATTTTTTTGAAATAATATGAGAATCTAGTAGGTCAGTGAAAAACTTGTAGATAAAAATGTTGATAAATAAACTGATACTTTCAGGCTTCACTGAAAATTATTTTGTGCTTTCTTGGACATTTGGCTCTCAGTTCAAGTTAAACATGTAATCATTGCCTATAAAACTGAACTTGGAATTAGAAGACAGTGCTGAAACAGTAGGCAATGCATTGAATACTTGTAGACTAAATTCCACCATTTTCTTCATAAAAATACATTACAGTCTTCATATATGAGAAGAGTTTTCTTCCCTCTTAAGCGTCTTAAGATGATGTACGTTTTTAGAAGGATTGACTGTTAATAAACCTCATTTTCACCTTGCAAGGAACCAGTTTTGCTACAATATACTTTTGCCCAAAGTCAATCTCGAAGGTAACTTAGAAGGTCAGCGCTTCTTGCAACATAGGTCATCCTTCCAAATAAAAATATTGCTCTTGGCAGCATGGCTAACAACTCATGACTAGTGTTTATTCTCTTTATACCTGCAAAATGTCTAGGCTGGCAGACTATGAAATGAAGCTGTTCTGACTTTTGATTGCATCCATTTTAGATGTACTTTGAGTTCTAATGACATTTACTGAAGTGAACTTAGGCAGCAAATACTTAGAATTATGAAATAGTTATGCAAATGAATGATGGCTGTTAAAGGTTGTAAAAAAAGTGGCATAGCGCTCATATTTATTTAAAGATGAGTTGTCCCAAGGCTCTTCTGTTGAATTTAGGTTCTCTAAGAATGTGTATATATGTAAAAAATTAATCTCATATCTGTTTACATCTGTTTGTAAACACATACAGAAACTCTCATCCTCAGATTAAGTTTGGGGGAATTTTATATTTTAAGATAAGGTGATTTTAATGCTTCTTAAAGACCTTTAAGGGGTTTGGCTGGGATGGAGTTAATTTTCTTTATAGCACCACAGCCTGTGGTGCTGTGTTTTAGATTTATGACCAAAATAGTGTTGATAACACAGCAATGGTTTAGCTATTGCTGAACGGTGCTAATAGTGTCAAGGCCTTCTCTGTTTCTCATTCTGCCACCCCAGCGAGTCAGCTGGAGGTGGGCAAGAAGCTGGGAGGGGACACAGCCAGGACAGCTGACCCCAACTGACCAAAGGGATGTTCCATACCATGTGATGTCATGTTCACCAACAAAACTGGGTGGAAGTTCCTCCAAAGTAGCTGTTGTTTGGATACTGGCTGGGCATTGGTCTGCTGGTGATGAGTGATTGGTTTTGTATCAATTTTTTTTTTTTTTTTTCCCCTTTCACTTATTAAACTGTCTTTCTCTTGACCCATGAGGGTTTTTTCACACCGGTACCCTTCTAGTTCTCTCTGCCTTTCCTCTGGGACGGAGGGAGTAAGTAATTGGGCAGGGGCTTACCTGCCAGCTGTGTCAATCCACCTCAAGACCAAAGGATAGATGTGGCTTTTGAGATGGAAATGCCTGTTTACACTCCATTTTACTTGAATTGGTTTGGTTACTTGCTGTGTTTCATCAGGCTTGCATTATGACAGTTGCATCTCTGCTAGGTCTGGGATTGAACCACCAATTCAGTTCTGACCAGGAATGATCAGTAGGATGAAGTGAACTTCTGAGCGGCAAAAAGTCATCTTTCATGTTCTTTGTAGGGGTTTAAATGGAAAAAACAGTAAGAGAAGTATAGAAATTATATAAAACTAGCAAACTTGTTTCTAAAGATTATTTTTTTCGTAACCCAAGAAGATCTTTTTAAGTCTTGGTGAATAATTTAACTATTACATGTTCATTAATTTAGTAACTGACAGTTACTTGAGTTTCGTGTGATTTTTTTTTTTTTTCTTCTTCTTTTTCTCCTCCTTTATCTGGAACATTGTTGTAAGTAATCTAAATAATCAAACTGGAATTATGTTTAATGTTTAAAAAGTTATTTTGATCTTCAGCGTCACTTCTCCACAGATTTGTGTGGAATTTGATAACAAATAGAAGCAGTCCATGTTGTTGTTGTTGTTGCTGTTGCTGCTGATCTACACGGTGTAGATTCCAACTTCACAGTTGGAAGCCTTAAGATCACTGTCGGTTTGAATGTCCCAAAACTTCAAGGGACTTGAGTGATCTGCCTTTGACAGCTGTGGTAAAAAAAAAAAAAACCAGTATCAAGTGCTTCCAGCTTCTTTTACATTTCTTGTCTTCATTTGAAAGTCATTACTTTTGAAAGAAATGAGGAATACATACACATCTTTTTAAAGGTTCTTGCTTTCACCAAAGTACTATAACCTAGAAAAACAGTTCCTATGGCCATGTTTGGAGGGAAGAGGCTGGCTAGGACTGTTCTTATTACCTTACAGCATTGTGTATGAAGCTATGTAGTTCTTCAGACTTAAGCTGAGAAGAATAAATGACAGCAGAGATAGTGAAATCAGCAATACCAAAGGAATATTTAGGAAATTTGTAAATTGGAAGGAAACAAACTTCAGTAACAACAGAATACAGGATAGATTGAGAAGGGATGAGAAAGTTCTGACAACAGAATTTAAGCAAAACCAGGGTAATCAGATCTACCAACATTTACTAAAAGAAAATAAAGTGAAAGTCTGTATGCAAGTTTAAAAAATAAGGGCAGATTATTCATTCATTCTGTAAAGTCCATCTTGACTGGTCTGTACTTATATTAACTAGGTTAAACAAATAAATAAATAAATAAGAGGTCATAATACAAGTAGTAATAGATGGTTAATGCCTTGTAATTGGCATATCCGTATTTTTCATAGATTTTTGTGTTCTAATCTTGAGAATGAAGATAAGAATCGGAGTAAACTGAGAAAGAATTTGGCGGATAACCAGTGGTTATACATAAACCCTTACCAGACCTCACCAGTGGCCAACACCAAGGGCATTTTTGTTGAACATGATTCTGGTTGGACCAGGGATCAGAACAAGATTCACACTGATAAGCGAAGTGTCGTGTTCACTGAAATGACAGAATTATCCACAGAATGCCCTTCAGTGGGGTCGATCTTGAAAACTGCAGATGGGGAGAAGGTAGATGATGTAACTTTAAAACTTTATGGGAAATTGACCTCTCAACTTTGCTATTAATATTCCTTTGGCCTGTTAGACATGCAGGTGATTGCTCAGGGAAGGTACAGTTTAGCCAGAGTAGGGGTAGTAATAGGAGAACAGACTTGTGTATACCTTTTAGAAATATAAACTGAATCTACAAAACAGTATGAGACAATTTATAAACGTTGGCCTAAATGATAAAGAGGGTGAGTACTTTAGAGGTTACTTCCATGTAACAATGCATTTGAGGAGCTTTAAAAATCTTAACTCTTTAACTAATAAAAAAAGTAATAAAATTTAATGCTAATACATAGTATGAACAAATTGCTAAATTAATAATCTTAACCATCTGTCACTATTGTCTGGTAGTAAGATACAACTTGGGGAGGGGGGGATATCAAAAATCTTTGTTGTAACATAATCCCGTTATATTTGCACGACTATACTGAATGGCTTGATTTTTTTTAATAGTCACTTGAATTGTAGTTGTCAGTACTTACAAAAAGGGAATCTTTGCCATATTGTTTTTAAATTTAAATACTTTGCTTAGCTTAAGTCATCTGATTGCAGCTATTTTGGGTGTCTTTGTTCCAGTTTTGCTTCTGAAACACTTCTGTGTCATAGTTAGAGTCCCTGACTCATCGGTAGCCATGTGTGGGGTTTTGGAGTTCTCAGTTTTATCTTTTCTTTAATTGAGAAGAATCTGCCGCTGAAGAATGACCTTTTTTGGTGCCTGTGTAAGAAGCGTTGGCCAGGACTGCCTTCTCCTTCTTCCTACATCCTGTACAGTAGTACATTGAGTGAATTGCACAGCATCTTGAGATGAAGAAGTTTCCTCCATTTCTAAAACATTATTCTTGGCTGCACTTCTGTAATGTTTGGCAGCCATAGCTGCTTATTTTAAGATGTTCATTAAAGAAAAAAATTAACAGGATGAGAGACAGCTGCAGGTACTGGCAGTGTACAAAATTCATAATTACTAAGAGTAACTGAAGCATATTATAGTATAATTCAACCGAAAAAACATCTGGCACATGCTATATTTGTCATATGAGAGCTTTGCAGAATGTACTTGCTACAGCTGGTGGATTTATCACCCGTCTGCCAAAATGCTAAAAGCTCACCTTTTGTTTCCTACTCACTTAACAAAGACAGTATGGAGTAGGGGGTGATTTGATTGTTCAGGAGCTGGGGTTACTGCTCAATTTTAATATTAAAATCTTATCATGTGTGTTTGGGGGAGGGTTAACAATCAGAATGAATCAACTGTCTAGCTCAGTAGCCATCACGTTTCCTTACACTTACAAGGTTAAACTGCTTTCTTTAAATACATGTTCAGTGTGATCTAATTATAAAAATAATTCCTTGATATACAGCTGTATATAAGCATGGCCTGTGCTGCTAAGAATGCTAATTCCAGACCTCAGTACAAGTATAGGAGACAGATTGGTTTCAGTAACTAAGAATTTTTAATTTAGAAAATTGATCTATGTGGATAGTCCTCTGTCGTGGTTTAACCCCAGCCAGCAACTAAGCACTACGCAGCTGTTCACTCACTTTCCCCTGCCACCCAGTGGGATGGGGGAGAAAATCGGGAGAAGTAGTAAAACTTGTGGGTTGAGGTAAGAATGGTTTAATGGAACTGAAAAAGAAGAAACTAGTAATGATGATAACACTAATAAAATGACAACAGTAATGATAAAAGGATTGGAATATACAAGTGATGCACAACGCAATTGCTCACCACCCACCGACCAATGCCTAGTTAGTCCCTAAGCAGCAATACCCCCACTCCCCCCAGTTTATATACTAGACGTGACATCACACGGTGTGGAATATCCCTTTGGCCACTTTGGGCCGGCTGTCCCGGCTGTGTCCCCTCCCAACCTCTTGTGCCCCTCCAGCCTTCTTGCTGGCTGGGCATCAGAAGCTGAAAAATCCTTGACTTCGTCTAACCATTACTTAGCAACAACTGAAAACATCAGTGTGTTATCAACATTCTTCTATACTGAACCCAAAACAGTACTGTACCAGCTACTAGGAAGACAATTAACTCTATCCCAGCTGAAACCAGGACATTGTCTAAGATGACATAACAATAAAGATGGTTAGTCAGAATTTAAGAATTTATTTTCAAAGCCTTTTTTACTAGTGTAGTTAAACATGAACATAAGGAGTCTACACATTGTAAGGAGTAGTCTTGGAAGAGTTTTCTAGGGTGTTTATTTTGAAAAAGGTATGTATGAAAAGATAGGACAGGAATTGTATAAAATTTCTGGTTTGCTAATAAAACAGCTTATAAAAACTGAACTTCCAAAAACAGCTGCTCCTTAGGGCTCCTCGATAGAAAATGCTTCATCTTGATGCCTGATACTGGTTACAGAGGACAAATTGCAATAGTAGTGTTAAGTATTAATGTACTATCTTGATCCTGCAATTTTATTCCATCTTCAATTCTTATTTTATATAAAAATGTTCACCTGTGGTAACACAGATATAATCTATATATTATTTTAACTGTGTAACGTGGTTTAAATATCTGCTTACGTACTCTCATTTTTATAGCAGCTAGTCAAAAGGTGTTGAACTGTTTTTATGGTATCTACCTGGGACTGGTTAACAGGGTTGGTTGAGAACAAGGGAGTGGTGTATTGGGTTTCTGTGGCAAGGTTTTGGTAGTGGGGGTGGGGGTGTCGGTTAGAGGGGTGGCTTCTGCTGAGAAGCTGCTAGAAGTTTCCCCTATGTCTGACAGAGCCAATACCAGCCAGCTCTAAGACAGACCCACCGCCGGCCAAGGCCAAGCCCTCAGTGATAGTGGGTAGCGCCTCTGTGATAACATATTTAAGAAGGGAAAAAAAGTTGTGGAGAGACAGAAACAGCAGCAGGAGGGAGGAGTGAGAACATGTAAGAGAAACAACCCTGCAGCCCCCAAGGTCAGTGAAGAAGGAGGAGGAGGAGGTGCTTCAGGCGCCAAAGCAGAGATTCCTCTGCAGCCTGTGGTGAAGACCATGGTGAGGCAGGCTGTCCCCCTGCAGCCTGTGGAGGTCCACAGTGGAGCAAATATCCACCTGCAGCCCAGGGAGCACCCCACGCTGGAGCAGGTGGGTGCCTGAAAGAGGCTGTGACCCCTGTGGGAAGGCCATGCTGGAGCAGGCTCCTGGCAGGACCTGCAGAACGAATGGAAAGAGGAGCCCATGCTGGAGCAGGTTTTCTGGCAGGACTTGTGACCCCATGGGGGACCCACGCTGGAGCAGTTTGCTCCTGAAGGACTGCAGCCCGTGGGAAGGACCCACATTGGAGAAGTTTGTGGAGGACTGTCTCCCATGGGAGGGACCCCACGCTGGAGCAGGGGAAGAGTGTGAGGAGTCCTGCCCCTGAGGAGGGTGAAGCAGCAGAAACAATGTGTGATGAACTGACCATAACCCCCATTCCCCGTCCCCCTGCGCCGCTGCGGGGGGGTAGGTAGAGAATCTGGGAGTGAAGCTGTGCCTGGGAAGAAGGGAGGGGTGGAGGGAAGGTGTTTTGAAATTTGGTTTTATTTCTCATTAACCTGCTCTGGTCGATTAGCAATAAATTAAGTTCATTTTTGCCCAAGTTGAGTCTGTTTTGCCAGTGATGGCAATCAGTTAAGTGATCTCTCCCTGTCCTTATCTCGACCCGGGAGCCCTTTGTTACATTTTCTTTCCCCTGTGCGCCTCGGGGGAGTGATGGAGCAGCGTTGGTGGGCACCTGGCGCCCAGCCAGGGTCAGTCCACCACAAGGGGAAACTACCAGCCAGGTATACTCACAACCTTACGTTAACAGATAGAGTGCAACCTTGTATTTCAAGTGCCATATAGAGTTTTCATGCAAACTTTTATGAAATACTAAGTTTAAAACTTTGTCGGGGTAAATTATTCTTGAGAACTAAATGCCATCCTTAAAAGAGCAGAGGCCTTTTAAGATGAAGATCTGACATTAAAAGTATCTCCCATCTTATTTCCATTCCCCTAGAAGGAATAAAGGCAGAGCACCTAAAGGTTAGGTATCAGCTTTCTGAGCATTGTTAATGTGCTACATATTCATGAAGGTGGTTGCATTTCAGCATGTTTTCAACTTGGGAAAGGAACTTAAAGTGAAAATAAATTTGAAAATTCTTCTTCACAAACATGTTTGAAGCTCAGTGTGGATGGTGAAACTGGTGGCAAGAATCTTGATCACGCCATTTTCTGTGATGGCTGTTGCTGGTGGAGTAGAGACTGGTCAAAGCTTAGAGCAGCTCATTTAGTTTTGCATCTTCCTCTGGCTAAATTAGCGAAGTTTAGACATTTCCATCTTTGGTCATCTCTCTTTTTCAGCGGCTTATGACAGGAGGCAAGAACTGTTTCCTTTGAGCATCAACTCAAAGATGTCTACCGTAACCCAGATATTTTTTATCTTCAGTACTATACAAATTCAGGATCACTAAAACATTCAGTATAAAAGTAAAAAGACCATTTTGAAGAAGGTGGTGTTTTCCTTTTCCCCATGAAGTGTTGCATTGCTGTCTGTCTCGCGAGGATAGTATGATTTGGTTTTAGGTACTTCAAAGCACCTTCAGAAATGTCCACGTTGAAGTTTGGTTGTGAGACACTAATTAGAATGTTAATCTAAATATTGAATGCACTATGCAAATGCAGCTTATATTTATAGCATATTTGATAATGTGCCTGCAAAATAAGATTCGATAAACAGAAAAAAAAAAAAAACTGTCAGATGTTCTTGATAAACTCCTGTTGATTCAAACAAATACATCTCATTCCTCTGCCATTATAACTTTGAATATACATCACAAAGAAGTGCTAGCTGCATAGTGCTTTTGAAATTAATGTTTTAAGGGCAGCACTGTAATTAAAAATACACTATAAGTCCCCGCAATGCAAGAAAGTACCTATGAAATTATATTCCAATAACTGATGCACTACTGTGCGTTAATCAGCATCTTTTCTTCTGATTAACAGAAGCGAGCTGAGTCAACAAAAACTTCGTAGCCAGGAGCTCATTTCTCAGCTGGAAATGGCAAATGAAAAGGTAACTGAGGTAAGATAACGACTGATGTGACAACTACTTGCAGTTACAACCTGATGCACGCACACTAGGATCTTAACAGAAACCTGTTTAGATAATTAAGTTGTTGGTTTAGAAAAAAGTAAGGATTTTTGACAGGAGTAGTCATAACTGGAAAACCCCACTGTTTCTGCCAATTGACATGTTCAGATGGCAGGAAGACAAATTAACTTGACTCTCAAATTACAAGAAAAGGTAAAGGAGAGATCGTCTTTCAGGGTTACTAATCTAGCAATTTTAGACAATTCAGGAAATGTTTCTGAAGTCACTTACGCCTATGTATGCATGCACACCTCTAAAAAGGAGTAGGTATTGTATTACGGATAATTTAGCATATGCAGAGATATCAAATTCTCAGCATACTATGTGTATAGTAGAATTTACACTGTATGTGCATATATGCATATAGATAAAAGCATTACCCATTAAAGATTAAGGGCAGGGTTGTTTTGGAACGTGCATTGTTCAATAATTAATGGCCACTTTAGAAAATAGCTATCCTGTCAGCCTCATAAATCTGGGATAATACCCAATTCTATCTAGGATAAGTCCTTATGTGTTGTTTTTTGTAGTGCTCTATTAGTTAGAGGACAAGAATGGGGCTGGTGTGAGAATAGATTTCTGTAAGTAAAGGATGGTTAAGTAAGACTTTCTACATACCCCTGGCTGAAGAGAACAGAAAAAAACTATAGGAAGATTATAATCTCATTTGTATTACCTAGTACATTCTTTTTCCCTTTGACTGTAACTACATTTACATTGTAAGACTGTGTAAATTAAATTACCCGGGTTAAAACATCAGGTTTTATGCATCTTACTTCAAGATGGTGAAATGAGTAAAACTCCCTCTGCAGATTACTCTGATTGGAAAAGTCATATGATGTCATATTTGAGCTGGAAATTCTCTGTAATGTGTCAGCAGTATGTCCTCAGTCTTACTGTAAGTGGTAAACAGTTCCACTTCCTAAATTCCACTTGTTTTAAGGTTTTTCACTACACTATGTATGGATCCAGTAAAAAGAACTTTGCATTTGTAATGAGGTATTTCATTTACACAGGATGAAAAATTAATGATGGAATATCGAGAATACATCAATAGGCTTCAAAGGCGGCTGAGCCAGGCAGAACAGAGGGCCACTACAGCATCCCAAAAGGTACAAAACTAACAAAAAACGTGTTACCCAAGTGCATTAAAAAAATCCCATTGAATACTACAAAAATACTCACTTTGTGTCATTCCTGAGGTAGAGGGGAGCATTTATGTGCGTTATCACTAATACAGTTTTAACAAGCTTGTATTTGGGATGCATCATCACAAAACTGATGCATATTCAATTAAATGCCACCTTCTGACAGGATGCTTAAGTGACAGCATAGATTTGTTTATGGAAACAAATTTGATGTGAATTAAACTTGGGTGGTTCAAAATGTATGAATGGAGGTGTATGATAATTTCCATCTTCAGAAGCGGCAGCAAGTTAACAAAGAGGAAAAAACCTCCTTAAACAACTGCAGCTCCTATTTACGTAAAGCAGGCTTTTTTTAGCTTGGTGTAACCTACTGCAGCAGTCACGAATGGTGGCTTCCCACAACAAAGAGCGAACGTTGTGCTGATTCCTACACCTGTCTGCTGGGGAGTTTGATGTAAATCAAAGCATGTCTTGATGGCTAGAGAACTGCCTTACAAAAACCGCTAGGCAGCACAGCTGGTTTGCGGGAATTCTCTCTGTGGGGTTTTCAGCCAAGTAAGTTGCCTGGTCTAATTCATTGTGTGGCTGCACAAAGAGCACGGGGAAATGGCGTGCAGTGGTTGCAGGACAGAATTGATAGTGCGGACCTGCTCAGTGTTCGTCCAGTTGCAACCCTGAGTACTTTCTGCCATGGCATGAGAACTTCCACAGTTGGTAACTTCTTGTCTGACCACCTGCATTTTCATTAGTAGCCTCCAGTAGCTGTGTCCCCAAAGATCGTTGCGGAAGTACAGCCCACGGCACATTCCGTCAGTTATGTGTAACGGACATAGTAAGTCCTGTAATGTCAAAAACACTGAAAACTGTGCAGACAGACTAGGAAATACTTGGGTTTTTTCAGGCCGTGGGGAGGGGGGAAAGAAGGGATGGTGTGTGTGTGTGTCTTGCTGCCATAGTAAACACGCCTAGTACATGTTTCAGTGATTCTGAAAACTTCAGAGAAGGTGCATCTGTCGGAGCAGTCTGTATGCCCGAGACCTCCTTGTGCACCATTGTGATCACTTAATGAGATGAATTGTTGCTGCCTTTTTTTTCCAGTTCTCTTACAACTCAGTTCCAGCTTTGAGCAGTACTGTTCAATATTTATAGATGTTAGGGATATTGGGAGGAAAGGTTTTCTTCTCTTCAGGGAGAGAAACTTGGGGCTTTAATTGTCTAAACCCCATGCTACCTAGAATTCTGTATTTTCTCTGCTGGACAGTAGGTGGTTTTTCTTCCATCCAGCATTCTTTTTTCTTCCATTCTATTCAAGCTCTACGTCTTGAAGCAAATCCCATGGCGGGGTTTATACACTGGGTTCACTTATTTGCCAAGCACATTTGTTACTCAAGTTGGTCTTCTATTAAGTAAAGGTGGTCTTTCTGCCTTCTCATTTTTTACAGTGATTTAGGAAACCCATGTGCAAATTAATAGCTTTTTAATGCAGGTGATCCCATGTGAGTTGCAGAGAGGAAATGTTTGGTTGATCTAAATTGTCCAATTAGGACAAAGGGCATTTTTTTCCCAACAGCAGTGAGTAAATGGGCATAGCTGCCAAGCTATCACAACATAAGCCCTGTTTCCTGGCTGCAAATGCTCTCTGTCAGGACAAGGTCTGCCCAGCTGGTGAAGGTTTGCTCTGAAAGAGTGGTTTGGGGTTTTCTACCTCCTGTTTGTTCTAGGGATCTGTTCAGCAGCTCTAATACTTGTGAGGTGCTATCTTCCCTTAAAAAACACGATCGCAGCACCTTTCCAGGGAGTAAAGTCCTGGCCTCAGTGCCCATATAGGAAGAGGTCTTGCTGTTCCTGAAAACAGCGATAATTAACTGTTCCTCACCAGTCTCCCTCTGAAAGGTAACAAAGAGACGTGGCAAGATGTTTAGCAGCTAAATTGCTGTCCAGACCTTATTGCCCGTCTTCAGAACTGCCTTGCCCTCTTCAGGCTTGGCAGAGGTCAGTGCTGCCAGCTGTCGAGCATGGCTTCTTTGTAGCGACTTGAGAACCTCCCTGCCAACCCNAAAGGCTGGAAAAAGCAGTCTCCAGGAGTACTGCTGCAAGGATGTCGGCTCTTCTGAATCTGAAGAAACAAGGTGTTTATTCTCTTCTAGCGCTCAGAAGACTGAATGTTCGTGTGCGTGCTTCCTCAGATTCAGAATGGTAACTCTTCTCTGTATTCCGAACCTGTAGGTTGAGGGCTACTTTCTGACTCAATTGTGTATTCTCATTACATTATCCAGCTCGCTTGTAAAATTAAATCCAATAGAGGCTAGAGCTGGACTATCAGGGAGTCTAGAAATTACATTTTTATTGGGGTTAGTTCAATGACTGTAAATGTTAGCTATTTATTAAATAATAGTAATTCAGGAAGAAACATAAAAAATACAAGGTAATGTTTGCATAGCTTTAAAATGCGTGTATTCTGTGTAGATGTCTTTAAAGTGTACTCCTGCCGCTTGAATCTTTCATCATCATGAATTCCTTGGGATCTGACATAAGACAAAAGCAGTAGTCATCTATAGAGTGTGTTGTAAATTCTACTGTTTACCCTGAATTCCCACTTAGCTATGCTTGTTCCCTCTCCTTCACGACACCTTCCATAGTGAAGTTCTGCTGATACTTGGATCTTACAAAACATTACAGAAGAAGCTATCTGCTTGTTTTTAATTACAGCTCAGCCTGATAACTACACAGAAGAAAAAAGCTGCTGCCCTGAAGGATCTGGAAAATATTTAAAGGTATGAATTGTTCATTCACGCCGTGTTGGAGGTAAGAAGATTGCTGGAGAAACGTCATATTGGAGCATTAAAGCCAACTGCGTGGCAAGGCTTGTAAAACTTAGATAAATGTTTTCTGTTTTATTCAGGTAAGAAAGGGGGTGGACGAAGATACTGTATCTGCATGCATAGTAAAGATTGGAAGAAGACTGCAAAATGATGTAATTAAAGTCCTTTAATGTAGCAGATGAAACAATCTGATACAGTGCTGTGGCATATTGGTCTTTTTTGGTCTAAAAAACACCAGCTCCAACTATGACAAGATTGTGTACAGGGAACAGATAACATTGTATTTGAAATTCATGAACAGCTTTGCTCACATACAGTTGATACCTTTAATTTTTCTTTGTAGTACAGTAACTTGGGAACATTTTGAAGACCTTTTATGAATTGTAGTAAGACACTAATTAAATCATGAATGTCAAGTGGTTGCTGTTTTTATGGTAGGTGTTACAGCTGCAAAATGCCTCCATTGCCTTCCAGTTTTAAGAATTGGGTTCAGTTTGCTCTGATGCCCCTGGGAAACAGTTAATAAATAAAATGCTGCTGTGGCTACTCATGCAGCTCATTTTGAAGGACCGTCATCTTTCTTCAGTTGTGCTTTTTCTTCCCGATTACTGTTTAACAGTTGTTCCTTGCTTTCCTGTTGATCTGCTCTCTTGGTTTGTATGTGTCTGGGAGTTTCAGTTCCCCATTACTTCAGTTTGCACAAAGCCGGTGAAGTCATCCAGCTTTTACGCGTTTTGAACTAGCGTGTTTGAATTCTACAGAGGCCACAATGTGGGAATCCTCTTGCGTACATGTTTTTGGTGGTTGAGAAACTTCATACATGCCGTTCTAAAATTAGAGCTGGAACTCTGTTCTCTCTTTCAGCATGTATTATAAACATTGGGTAGGTGTTAACTGATTTTGAAGTGCTCCCATCTTGCAGTTATGTGATGTAACTGCTTGTCCTTCCTCTTAAATGTGAAGAGTGTAGTTCTAGCTTGTAACTTCTAACTCGGTTGATGGATAATGCTTACCCAATGCTTGATGAAAACTGTTGTTTTGGACTAAGAAGCCCATGCGTCTGTCGTAGTGGTTCTTCACCACATTTGCATTTTAGAGGACAGACCTGGGTTGATCACCACATGGAGAAAGTAAGAGTTTGTGCCACCTCCTGAAAACCTGGCTGTTCAAGGCCTGCAAGATGGATGCAACCTCAAGAAAAATTTCCGCTTACCGCAGAGGAAGTTACTATCTTCTACAGCTGTACGCACACGCGCGCGCACACGCTTCTTTACTAGTGCTTTCTCAGTTTAATATATGCCTGTTTCCGTTGCAATCTCTAATTTTGCTAAAAGACTTCAAAGGTTTTTCAAAGCAACGTGGATACACTGTCCAGCAGCTCCAAACGTCTGTTGTGGTGAGACCTTCATCAATCAACTGCGTAGATGATACAGAGGGAGGCAAGTACCGAGCACCTTATTTTAATTTGCATAATGCACATCTGAGAAGATGACAGACCACCTGGAAGATTTTGCGTGAGCTATTAATCCCACTCACCCCTTAAAGAGAGGCTCTAGCTGTGAAGTGAAGCCTGGCTGAAAAATAGCAGGCAATTGTAAACTTTTTGAGGAACAGTATTTGTGTATTTGTTTCTCGAGGCACAGGAGGGCACCTGCTTGGTTCCCTTTTAATTACGGGTATATTCATTTCAACTTGTGGTGTGGCTCTCGTGTAATGGTTACTTGCCAGAATATGAATTGCAGTGATGACACAAGCACCTCACAGTAAAGTTAAAGGGGCAGCAGAGCAATTATGGCAGATAACACAGGAAAGAAAAAATTTCCCTCCCGTCCACCTGATCCTCCGAGCAGCTAAAAAACAACCAAACACATCTGTCTGAACCACAGAAGGGAACGTGGTCAAGTGAAGCTCGTCATCTTACCACCGCCTCCTTTCATTTCCGTTTGGTGGCTAGAGGCGGCTGCTGGCATGTTGCTCACAAGCTGGACTTTCAGAGGAAAGGCACTTGCTGAGGCAATTAAAATTTGAGGCTTGCTGGTTAGGTAAGTTTTGCTTTTTCCCTCATGATACTGGATTGTTTCACGGAATTGAGCAGCAGGCTTTTCAATCATCAGTCTTGGCTGCTGTACATTTTTTTTTTTTTCCTATCTATCCTTAGGTATTTCTTGTCACTCTTTCATTGGAAACTTTTTGCTTCCCCTACCTTCCTTTCCCACCCCAACACCAGTTTTTGAGTGCTTTAAAGATTCCCTAGTGTGATACATCAGTGCTTCCCATTGAGTAAAACTTTTTGTTCTTGACAATGTTTGTTTAGTTTTTAGGTGACTAGTTACTTCCATTCAACGGGTGAGATGATAAACCAACTACGGAAGTAGTACAGTTTCGTTGTGGGCCTTCCCAAGAGCCCTACACACCTTCTGGCATAGCCCGGATCTTGAAAGATCTATCACTGCATACGTGAAACTTTTTCATAGTCTACTGAAGTGGTTCGCAAGCTGCCTCAGCTCTGACCCACTCTTACTCGGGTTAACTGCAGTGCCTGTCAGAAAGGCTGCTGTCAGCTGCAAGAACCTCTTTCGGACTTTTATTCGGACTCTTATTCACAGCTGGAAGAGCTTGTACTAGTATCTCTTAGGAGGGCCGTCCTTTAATCTTATTACTTGAAATACGGTTTTGAGGGCTGCCACTCACAGTTGCCCACAGTGGGAATACACGCGATACAAGCATAGATCTGAGAAACATTATTTACCCACGGCTGGTTTTCAAGATGTATTGCTAGACGTACGCCTTCTCAACCTTGTCCTTTTCTTGCTCTGCTCCAAGTCCGTTCCATGCTTCTGCGTCTTGAGTTTCAAGGAAGCAAGAGGAAAGGACCTACTCTGCCCTTCACACCCTGTCGCCTAGAGATCCCGCTAGAGCAGCAACCGCTCTCTGCCAGCATTGCTTGACTACAGGCAGGTCATAGTGTGCATGTACATTTAGCGGTCTCGTCTTGAAGATCCACAGGTTAAGAACCTCATGTTCTTCTTCCAGTGGAACATGTATATGAAGATTATGGACTTTGGAAGGACATCGAATATCAACACATGTAAACTATTTGAGGTAAGCAACATCTCTTTGAGGATCTCAAGGAAAAAAGTGTACTACACTTTTCTGTTGATGGGATAGGCACAGCTGTCAGTAACAAGACCCTATGCTATTCCTAACCAAAAACAAACGAACGAAAAAAAACATCTTTCTCTTGCAACCACATTGTGCATTTTGATACCTGTACCAATCCAAATTAAATGCTTGTTTTAACCCTGAAAGTTGTTCGGATCATTGCAGTGAAGTGTTTATGTAAAAACCCAAACAAAGTAACTACTGCAAATTCTAAAACACTGCTGGCAAGGATACTGCAAAAATGTACAGCATTTATTCACATACAGACAAAAAGGCACAATTCTACTGAATATTTTAACAAAAAATACAGCTGTCTTCAACTAGGTCTTTATAAATACTTCAGAAAAGGGAGAAAATAAATACAGGATTGGGCCATGTAATATAAAATAGTCATCTCTACATATACTTTTTATTTCTATCTGTTTCTCTTCATGCACCTTTTTTAATTAATTTCAGCTGAATGGACACCAAAGCTAGGCACGTAGTGAAAAATCTTCTGTACAAGGTTTTACAAATGTAATGACAATTTTCTCGAATTTCTGAAATTTAAGATTTATACACAACACGTATAACCCTTCATTTAGCTTTGTGTGAGTTATAACCTAACAAATGGCATTCCAGGCAACTTTACAGAAGTTCAACTAGCCTACAGTTTGACAGAATACACCACTCATAATCAAAGATCTCTTGGTCAGTCTGCACAAGGAAAGGTAACGCTTAAAAACAGAAGTTCAGCAAATGGTTCCATCCCAATGAAATACAGGGCTGGGTTTGTATTGTCACTGCTGTACTTGCAACACCTCTTCTGCGGAGTGCCAAGCATGGGAGACAAAACCAACCTACAGAGCTGGTCACACTGCGCTCGCCTTACAGCTTTTTTGGTTTTGGTTCAGCCTAACTTGAAACGTTAGAAAGCTTATTAACCTAAACGTCGGGGAGCAAAACAGGTAAGGCATTAATTCTGCACGTCGTTAGCATTCAGAATAGTGCAAATTAACAAGGTACCTCTTTCAAACTGGTGTGAGGTTAAATGTTTGCTTAGAATCCAAATTTAGATCATTCCATCTATGGCTTGACAAACTATTCCCTATAAGGTCATGAGCTTCCTTCTTACAGAAAGTAACAGTGCCTGTCTGGGAAATAATCTGGATGTTGAGTAGAACTTACCTGCATTTACCTTTTGTCTGTCTGTTGCTGTTTGATCAAATAAATAAGTACTTGTCTTTTAATGCGTCCCAAGAGCGACTACCCCATTTCAGATTCACCAGTTTGACTGAATTTCACCTCTGTAAGTCATAAAGTTAATCTAACGTCTTAGGACCAGCAATGGTATTTTAAAGGTATGCCACCTTACACAAAATTCCCCTCCCTCAAAAGGTTAAGACTTCTGAGTTTTAAAACAAAAGACAGGGATGCGTTCTGTTGAAATATTTAATTAAGTGATAACTTGCATAGCAAGACAGGGTGTTAATAAGCCTTTTCTCTCTTTTTTTTTTTTTTTTTTTT
>VYZV01022921.1:35699-50352 GCA_013401275.1 Pandion haliaetus
GCCGCCGGGGGGAGGAGGTAGAAGGCATCGATAGTGAACTGAGCCGGGAAGGCGGGAGGGGTGGGGGGAGGTTGTTCTGATGTTTGGTTTCCCTTCCTGATACCCTTGTGTTTTGTTTCTGTTTTGATTTGTAGTAAATTAAATTGATTTTGTTTCTTCCCCAAGCTGAGCCTGTCTTTTGCCCGTGACCGTAAGTGGGGAGTGATCCCTCCCAGTCCTTGTCTCGACCCACAAGCCTGCCTTTTGTCTGTTTTTTTTTCTCCTCATCCCAACGTAGCCAGGCGAGGGGGTGGGGGGGTGAGTGAGCGGCTTCGTGGTGCTTTGTTACCGACTGAGCTGACCTGAAACCACGACAGGCGCATATGCAAAATTTGCATGTTCAAAGTTCCTCAGTTTATAAGGAACTAAAAAAATTAAAATTCCTTTTTTAAAAAATCAGTTCCTCGCTGAATGAACAAAGCAGTTTCAAGTGAAGCCCACCAATTTAAAATTATCATACAGGATGAATATTTTGATTATGAGAACCCACAGGAATTCTCACTGTCACATCCAAACCTTCCTGATTCACCTTTAATGTTCTGTTTACAAAATATAACGGTACTTTTTGTGCTTGTTAAATGAGCTTTGCCTGCAGCAAAGGCCTAATTTTGGTTGACAAAGGTAATTACTTCCTTTACAGAAGAGGCTCCATCCTGCCAGACTTTGCCTCTAATTGAAAATCTTTTACACTGTCTTCCTAAGAAGTACCATATACATGCTACACTCATTGTAGCAACACGCACAGGTTGAACAGTGTTTTTGACAAGGTTTCTTCTCTCCCAGAATTGCTGCAGCCCTGAACTCCCAGAGGGTCGGCACCTACCTCTGGAATCCACAGAGCACAGCTAACGTGGACCCACTTGGTGCCACTGCGGGTCGGCTTCATGGCACCACCCTTCTTGGGACACAGCAAGCACTTGGGCTGAACGCCAAGCGCGCAGGTCCTGCACAGCCAGCTGCCTTCTGGCACCTTCAGGATCCCGTAACATGCCTGTGTCCCCATTTACAGAAAAGGGAAAGAAAACAAAGGAAACAACATGCATGAGCTGTTCACACGTAGCCTCTCGCAACTCTCAGTATGTTCTTTATGGAGTTTCTAACACTACAGAAACATTAGCTTGTGGAGGATCTCGGAACGCTTTCATAACCTTACCCAACCACATTACCCATTCATTCCCCAAGAAGGTCTTTCAGTGAAAGGAGCGGAAGTCATGACCAGCTGTTAGCCAAAAAAACACTGCCCACTTAACGGGAAATGAAGAACGTTTTTGCCAGCCCAAAGGGCAAGGGGAGTGCCAGCAGACAACCCTGCCAGCAGTGAGCTAGGATGAAGTTCAGTACCACAAAGGCTACATGTAACAGGAACTAGACTGTATCCAATTCAAAAGGCAAGAACCACAATTAGAGAGCACTGCTGTGCAATACTCAATGTTATTCCAAAGCACTGGGTTTTACTTCTTATTCGGAGGGAAAAGTGCAGAACAGCAACTAATTATAGACCACTTTTTTCAGGAGATTGCAACTTTATGGAGACCTCTGACCAAATTATTGTCAGTTTTACCCCTCTTAAGTTTCAGATTCGATGTGATCAGAGACTAAGGATAGAGAACCTCTGCAGGTCTAAAAACGTCCACTCTTGTACCTTACAGCTGTCATAGGCGTATTTGTTTATCATTAGTACAAAAGCATTTAAGTAACACATGCAAGAAAACACCACCCTTGCTCACCAGACACCACAGTTTTCTGAACACTGAATGACAAAGCAAACTTCTTAAAGCTGGGAGGGAAAGACAGCTGATAGGAAGGCATCTGCTACAGTAAGAAGCATCCACGGAAACAGGTAAGACTAAAATTCTCTCTGTTCTTTCATGGTAAGAAGACCGATTTCTTACCTGCCACAAAAAGGTGGTATGGAACAGTGCTTCATTAGCTCAGCTCAGGTCAGTAGGTCCTCCATTAAATTAAAATTACTATTATGTATTGGGTTTGTGTGGCAAGGTTTTGGTAGGGGGGCACGGTTTGCAGGGGTGGCTTCTGATGAGAAGCTGCTAGAAGCTTCCCCTGTGTCTGACAGAGCCAATACCAGCCGGCTCTAAGGTGGACCCACCGCCGGCCAAGGCCGAGCCAATCAGCAATAGTGGTAGCGCCTCTGTCATAACATATTTAAGAAGGAAAAAAGTTGTGGAGACTCTCAGAAATGGCAGCCGGAGGGAGGAGTGAGAACATGTAAGAGAAACAACCCTGCAGACCCCAAGGTCAGTGAAGAAGGAGGAGGAGGAGGTGCTCCAGGTGCCGGAGCAGAGATTCCCCTGCAGCCCGTGGGGAAGACCATGGTGAGGCAGGCTGTCCCCCTGCAGCTCAGGGATGTCCACGGTGGAGCAAATATCCACCTGCAGCCCAGGGAGCACCCCACGCTGGAGCAGGTGGGTGCCCGAAAGAGGCTGTGACCCCTGTGGGAAGCTTGCGCTGGAGCAGGCTCCTGGCAGGACCTGCGGATCTGTGGAGAGAGGAGCCCATGCTGGAGCAGGTTTTCTGGCAGGNAGGACTGTCTCCCGTGGGAGGGACCCCACGCTGAAGCAGGGGAAGAGTGTGATGAGTCCTGCCCCTGAGGAGGGTGAAGCGGCAGAAACAACATGTGATGAACTGACCGTAACCCCCATTCCCTGTCCCCTTGTGCCACTGGGGGGCGTAGGTAGGGAATCCGGGAGTGAAGCTGCGCCCGGGAAGAAGGGAGGGGTGGAGGGAAGGTGTTGTGAGATTTTGGGTTTATTTCTCATTACCCTGCTCTGGCTGATTGGCAATAAATTAAGTTAATTTTCCCCAAGTCGAGTCTGTTTTGCCCGTGACGGTAATTGGTTAAGTGATCTCTCCCTGTCCTTATCTCAACCTGGGAGCCCTTTTTCATATTTTCTCTCCCCTGTCCATCTGAGGGGGGGAGTGACAGAGTAGCTTTGGTGGGCACCTGGCACCCAGCCAGGGTCAACCCACTACACTGTAATAAATCCTACTGGTGTCCCTACTGATTGATTGCCCGAAAGTTTTTTCCCGTCCCTGCTCAGCCAAAGTTGCTGATACTAGAGGTGTGTTAGCACCAGCAGTGTGCAGGAAGAGAGGAGAAGAATATAGCAAAAGTAGTGACCAGGTAAGAATGTACAACAATAAACATGTACGTTTTGGGAAGGCAATCCCTCACCTTGTAACTTCCTCCACACAGACGCAATGCCACTTTTAACCCCCTTAGCATGACATTTCTAGAATTATGTGTAACAGTTCTTTTTCTCAATTATGTAATTTCTGAATTCATCCCACCGCTCAATGGTGAACTCGGCAACAACTTACCAGATCAATGTCTGTCACTGGAAAAAATCCAATCTGTTATCTTTAATTAAAGTTTGGAAAGTTGCTGTCACCACACCTACACACCCCACACTGTGCTCTGGCTGCCATACCTGGTGCACACAAATATTGCATTTGTCACAAAACACCATTTCGTTGCCATCTTCTCCATCTGGAGACTGACAGACATCACAGACAACGTCTTCATCATATTCAATCCCAAGTCCTTCTTCTGTCTCAATAGCATGACTCATGTTATCGTAGCATCGTTGTTCAAACTCCTCTATGACCCTTTCCATCGTGTACTCATCCAGCTCGGGCATCCCTGGGAAACAAAGAGTTGTTACTTAGTTAAAGGAAAGAATGGTAACCACCACCACGCACAACTCCAGCTTCTTTTTTAACAGCTGAGTAGGTACAGCCGACCCCCACGTGTACATGTCATTCCGAGACAATCATACCTATTCCAGCATAAACTAGGGAAACTGTAGAAAAAAAAAAAAAAAANACGTAAAAAAAAAAAAAAAAAAGGGAAGTCAGAGAAGTCTTGTAACTGTATTAAACGAATAGAAGCAGAGCATCCAAACCAATCTTTCAAAATCCTGAGAAAAACTTTCATAAACTGATTTTGACTTCCTGGTCATATTCTCATTTTTCCTTCTGGGACAGCACTGTCTATGGCTTTTGCTTCAATTTTGCAACCCAGATGTTGACTCTTCGGTGAAAGATTGGGGAGTGTTTTGAACCAAAAGCGATGGGAGCAGAGGGGACAAACCAATGACAAAATCTGCTACGGTACTTGTAGCAAAACTTGCAGTTTCTAGCAACAGTTGTTGGATTTTCACAAGTTCCAACCCAACAGGGTGCAACCCCAACTGAGGTCTCCGTAAGACCCTGCTACACCAATAAATTAGTTTTAACAAGTGAAAAACACAGTTGTAATAGATGCAACACCTAATCTGGGACAGTAAATGAATGCAACATCTAATCTGGGATTTGGTCTTTTCAAACAGCATCCATCAGAAAATTACTCATAACACCACAGCTACAGGCTGATTACAATATAGTTTTCTATACTTCTAACAATCCAAATTTGTTCATTATATTAAATTGCTATTATAGACCTCAAAAAATATCTGTCATAGAAGCAGCAAGAAAAACAACTAAAAAGAGCACGGTGCTTCCCCCTCTGGCTTCCATCTCTCACTTGCTCTGACAATGGCTGTAATAATTCCAAGTTGGTTCTACACCAACATTTACCACAAAATCAGGCCACGCAAACACCAGTGAAACCAAGAAAGCTATGCTACTGCAGATAAAATCATTTTCCTTTTGTGAAGTCAGTTTTGCACAAGAATTTCCATATACTTAAATCACTGCAATGAAGGGTAGGCTTAGGATATCCCGCTTTTGGTCTAATTCCCAATACCTAATGTTTACTGTGACATACAGANAGATGGCAACCTCGTGTTGTGTGCTTTAACAAGAAAATCCTCCTTTCAGCTCTCCCTGTGAACAACTGAGCCACAAATTCCACAAAACAAAGAAGGAAAAAACCTCTCTAGCTCCCCCAGATCAGAAGACAAACAGATTACAAAAGTAATTCCAGCTTCCCTTACTGACAGGTAAATCCTTGCGGCAGAGATCAATGCATCCCATACTACCCAAACTGAGCAGCTGAAAGGTAGCAAGAGGGAACATCCAAAATCCTGCTGATGAAAGAGAGTGAATTTTGCCCTGCAGCCCAGAAATACTGCACCGGCAAAGCAGATGATGGCAAGTTTTAGACCAGTTTGCAACTAAATGCTAACCTCACGATTGCTATCACTTTATAAACAACCTGT
Organism: Pandion haliaetus; assembly: GCA_013401275.1. NCBI lineage: Eukaryota > Metazoa > Chordata > Aves > Accipitriformes > Pandionidae > Pandion > Pandion haliaetus. The sequence continues at coordinate 40,919 of VYZV01022921.1, forward strand.
AGAGATATGTCATTGGCTGTGCATTTATACGGGTTAAAAAAAGTGAGGCAAGGGGCTGCGGCTTCACTTCAAATGTTCACATTCATTCTTTTAAAGACAGAATACACGTTTTCAGTACCTGAAGCACTCCCAACAGATACCAAAGAAAACACCGGGAATTCATCGCTGCAGGGATGCCATAAAGGAAGTGCTACAACTGCAGATCAGGAAGTATTTCACTTTTCAAATGCCCATTAATAGTGTCTGATAGAGCACACAGGTACATGTTTCAAGACCCACAATGTACTGCTTGGTAGTGACAGGAGCATTTCCTTCCCTCTGCTTACAGCAAAACTGAGCGGACAAAGATTTAGAGCAAACAAACTACAAAAAAACTACACCGAAACACGACATGGAAGATCAGATCTGTCAAATTCTAGCTGTTCGGTGTTTCACGTGCAACGTGTACCTTGCAGGTTACGTTGGAGTAGCAGAACGGCTACCACAGGGCTTCATGCACAGGTACAAATCTGCACGATGAAGAGCCCCTCTTGTGTGCTTTATCGCTAAAGCTGCTCACACCCCAGTGTAACACTGTGGTAGCCCTCTGGTTTTGGCAAAAGACAGAGAGGGGGAATTATCTACATTGGATAAATGGATATCAATTACAAATCATAAACAGTATTTTTAATTTTTCTCTGAAGAAAGCTAAGGGGACCTGGCTCAAGGCCAGGTCTTTGAGCAACCTGGTCTAGCGGAAGGTGTCCAGGCTCATTGCAAGGGGGGGGGGTGGACCCAGATGATCTTTAAGGTCCCTTCCAACCCAAACCATTCTCTGATTCTGTGACTTGCTGCTGCTGTTTCCCTGAAGATAACTGGAAAGGTAACCTAAACTCTTCAATCATGAACTGTTCTGAAATCGTCTAAGCCCGACACTAAACCTGAGCAGGCCTGACTTGAGATCTGGAGAAGAGGCTTGGGTAAGAGACCGGGTCAAGGCTGGGTCATCTGTTTCTTCCATATGTGGGTTTAAAACAGAGAAACTTTTTAAAGAGTTACAAATGGTCAGTTTGTGGTTTACCAGGTCTTGAGTCATGCCATGTACGGACTACACCCAGGTAAAACCCGTATGACTAAACTGTAACCCAAAGCAGGGAACAGGCACAATGCTAAAACAAAAATCAACAGTGTTCACCAACGTGTCCAAACCTCTTCCATCTGGCACAGCATCTTTTCCCTTATCTAAACAATGTGGTAGAAGTTTTGTGCTGACTTACATCATCTTCAATTCCAGTGCAATCCTCTCCTGAAGCACACACCTTAGCAAAGAAATGTTCCTGTCCTTGCCCTGCTCCCCTGCCCCTTCCCACACACAAGCCATCCTGTAGAAAAGGGAATAGTTGCTCCCCTTGTGACAGTTCCTCTTCCTGCTTCGGAACTGGAGCACACGGTCACAGTAAGTTTGGGGAGGTTCCTCCAGTAAGTCACTGTGGGAATTCCTTACTGTCTCATTCCCTGTGCAATTCAGCTCGTTTAGGTTCTCTAAACCTCGTCTACCTTCTTTGCACTGAACACTACTAGCTAAAAAGACGATACGGATACGTGATGCAGGGAGAAATAAATATGTGGAAAAAAAGGACTAACTGCAAAAACTACCTGAATGGTCTACCTGATGTTCTCTTCAAGGTCCTTGATGGCAAAATGGGAACTTTGTGACAATTTCCTTGTGAAATGGAAAGCAGCACAGAAAAAAGCCACCTGGCCAGATTCTGACCCGGTCTAAGCAGATACAACACAGCAGTAATGAAAGCATGTATCTTAGGGCTTAACCATATCAGGTCTGGTTTCCTGTGGCTACCCCAACTCATATGATTACTACCTCTTCATACATCTATCATCTCTTCCCACTGCTGCCCTCCCTAAAATTATTCTTAAGATTGCCAGCTTTAAAAAAAAAAGAAGTAACAAAACCACAAGCACTTATTGCTCACCCATTTCTTTGAATTCTTCATTGGCAAGCTGCAACCATGCTACATCCACCTCATTGAGATCGTAGCGACACACGCTGTCTGCTAAGGTTCGAATGTCAACATAGCCCAGCTCTGGAGGCTCCAAACCTGACGAAACAATGTACTTCCTGGGACGTGTAAACGTGACAGCTTTCGTCTCCGACACAATCCTAGAACAAACAAGACAAGCAGACATCAGGTATGCTGGGCTGCTGAGAGACTTGTTTCTAGAGAATTCAAAATGCCTCACTCTAAGTGACTAACAACCATCAGCAATCATCTAACCACCTAAGCAATCATCTTGCACCACTGAGATGGGAAGAGAAAACAGTACAGTGCACTTCGGTAACAGATTGGTGGTACTGTAAAAAATGAATTGGAGTTGTCTAGAAACCCAATTCACTACCAGAATGCTAAATAAAATGAAAATATTAGAGGGTAGAGCTGTGCTTACTCTTACCTGAAATTCACACTTGTTTAAAGCCAGAGTAGGAACACTGTATTTATGTAGTGATGGCTGCCATATACACGGATGTTGAACTCTAAGACTTTTTTTAAATCAATCTGTTTAACTACAATACCAAGATCAAGAAAATTCAAGGGAAAAAAGTAGCATTTCCTGCTACATTTGAAGTTTTCTTTCTTACAGTATGTTTCTTTTGATTATTTTCTCTGTGTGTGTGTGTGTGTGTGTGTGTGTGTGTGTGTGTGTGTAGGTACTGAATTGCCATGTCTGTGTAATTCAGGAGACCTTTCCACAGAGAATCAGTAATTTGTAACTACCTTTACCTTCACTTAACCAAGCAGATCCAAACTTTGGCATCCTGGGTCTGCATTTCCTCTTTCACAATCGCTAACGTCATGCTGGGCCAAGTGCAAATATTAATCAGCTGCTGCTGAAACTACCTTCTCTCAGGTTTGGAAGGCTCCAGTTGGCCAACAACCAACTATGAAAGCACATATTAGCTGCAAGCCAACTGAAGTTTTGTTCAACCACAGGCATTGGTTCAGGAAACTGTAAAGTACCTACAGCACATAACTTGTTCTAGGTCAGAGTCCTGCAATGCCACAACTTTGCAAAGCCCGGAGCTGGGGGCAAAAACCACCCAATTCACAAAGGACAGCAGTCATTCTACCAGCAAGCTGGTGACTTGCCTGCAAACAGCAATGTAACTGTCAAGTCCACCTGCAATGCGGTTCTCGCAGGGGACAGTGCACCTTCTCTTAAGTTAACTGCACACACTGAAATTCAGTTTGGATGAAACCCACTTCACAATGTAACGCTGGTACCTCCAGGAATGACGGGCCACGCTGCCAAATGACTGCCTCCTGCAGCACTAGTGTTGATGATTTTTTTTGTTCTCTAGTGCTACAAGGGAGGAGATAGCACCACTCCATGTGGACAGAACTTTGTGCTGGGAATAGCCTAAGCTCCACAACAAGCAGGACATCCTCCACCCTATTTTGCCCCCATCTGAGGTCCAACATGTTAACTCCTCATCCTATGAGAAGCCCCTGATCTGCCATTACTGTATCTGCACACATAGATCTCAGTAAACCCTCCACCTATTTCAGTCTCCTGCACAGCCCTAAATCTTCCCCTCATCTAGCTTATTTCACACAACAATCTGAGAAATGGTGGGCAAGAGCCAAATGCTGAATTTGGGGCTTCTGAGGTGCAGAAGGGGACTGTTTAAGAATATGAATCTGAACGACCTTGCCAGCCTAACTGTACTGCTCAAACTGTTCCTGGTCATACTGTACAGTATTAATATATTACAGACCACTACATTTCACAAAGAATTTACTTGAACCTGGGTACTGCTCTCCGAATCTTCTGTACCATAAATTCCTTCCTGAGTAGCCCGCCATGCAGAAATCATAACCTCTGGGCAGCACCCTGCACACGCTGTCGAAATACCACTGCAGTAGCACAGAAGAAATAAACACAGGCAGTTTGGCTTCCAAACAAACCATCTTCATCTCTTTACTTCCGTGATAGAAAGAAGTAAAAAAAGCAACACTTACTACATACCAAAACCACATTCGACTGAATTATCCATCTGACCGCATGCTTACAGTGAATCACCACACAAACTTGCTCCCTTCCCCACCCCTCTGAACCTACTCTTGCTGCTCTGACCAGTCACTACAAGGCCAAAATCTTTTATTCTCCATTATGTACCTCAACAGCATCAGCTATCTGCACTGCAGATTTTGCTTCTGTTCTACACCAGTGACTATTTGACTACTGCTGATCCAATTTACGGAACATCTCCCTCCCCTCCCAGAGTTAGGCACAGAACAGTTCCAGCACTCCAGCACCACCACAGCAGCGCTCCCCGAGTGTTGTGTGAGGGAGCAAACAGCATAATGATCAGGTATCAGAGGGCCGCTCTGACCAGCAGGAGCTCACCAGTAGGACCACACAAGATAGCGCAGCAACTAAAAAAAGAGTGGTGCCTCCTGTGCTGATACCCACAGCTGTGGGCGCCTTCTTTCCCTATCTCCTTTAATATCTTAAATATGGAGCAACATCTCTGTTGGCCATTGGCAGAGAAAAGCTCTCTCGTAAGTGAGCACCTGGATCTGACACAGCCACCAAACCACCTCCCTGAAAGATATGGGGTGAGGATCCCCTGGCAGGTCTCCCTCTGCTAAAGTCCACAGGTCTCCCGGCCCTCCTGCAGCCTTGGGAGATGCTTGAAAGAGAAAGCAGTGAGGAGAAGACAATGGGAGCACACATGTACAATGTGTGTGCAGTTATGCAGGGACTTGGTGAGGTCAGTGTGGAACAGGCTACGAGCACTGCAGGGAAACGATATGCTCCCATATGTTCTAAACTGCACAGCAGAGAGGAAAATGCCAAGTTCTCCTTGGAGCTCCAGGTCCAATCCTTCAGAAGAAGGAAGGAAAAGGTTTACCTGATGTGCGGCTAAGTTCTTCATTGTACAGACCTAGCAGGGCTGTGCAGCCTCCTGCAGATTGGTGCACAGAACACAAAAAGTGCTAACAAACATTCCTGTAGTCCCCCTACTCCACGGACGAAGCTGGCAGATGCAGACCTAACAGAAGCAGTGTATTGTCACCCAGAATTTTTTGCTGTATATCAGACTGGGCTGTTCTGACCCCACCAGCACTGGTGGGTCATTTGGTAACGCCTTATGGGCCAGCCTGGACTTACTCAAAGAGATCTAGTATGATTAAATGGCAGTAATCCTTGTTCTTCTCACTTTCTCCAACCCCAATCCCAACTAAGCATAAAATAGATAGATGGGCTGCAGCACACTCCTGCCCTTACAACTGTACTGTTTAATTTGAAACAGAAAACAATATCCAAGTGCAACAAACAAGGTAAGGAAAATAAAGGTTTCTTGCATAAAAGCTAGACAATCTCACATTAATGTATTTAGTTACGTGGACATCTGGATGGTTCTTAAAGCAGCTGAAATGTTGTACAACAAACAATTTCCTAAATTAGTAAATGAAACAACCAAAAAAATAATGTGAAACCAAAATAAATGCTGTATTTTCTCTAGCCCTTAAATCTGGCTTGTCTAACTGTTCCTTGAAAGGAACCTATGGCTTGGAACTAAGCACAAGAAGCATCAGACAAGGGCTCTCCCAGCAATGCTGAGTGAGGTCAGGTCTGGGCTGAAAAATAGAAGCTATTTTTAAGGTTCTGTCATCACACTCCATCCTAATGTAATGCCAAAACTTATTCTCTGACATTCATATTTCAACACACAGGCAGAACAGGCCTGACTCTTGACCTCTCCCACCATTCAAAAAGCTGAGGCAGGTTGCTCTTCGCCTCTGAGAACCGAGAGCTTTCTAGCTAGACACTGCGGAATAAAGCTCAAGAAGCCAAGGCAATGTAGACATAAGCTGCTAACATAAACGTATGTGCATTTGTTTGCATTCCTCCAAACTATACCTGGCTACTGGTTCTGGGATGGTCCCTGGGCTAACTGGCACCTGAACTCCCTTTTCCCACTCCTGCCTCCAGGGGTCTGCCAGCACATAGTATTCATCAGGGTTCAGCTGGAAGGAGTCATGTAACTTCATGGCAGTGATCAGGTCCGTTCTGAACACCTGCAAAGAGAGTGACCAAGAGAGAAAAATAGAGACACTGACATTTGATATTTACACTCTATGATTCACAGCTTCAGGGTAACCATGGAGCACAGTGTGTAACAAGGTCACTGTATCAACAATGAACTAACCTAGCCCACTGCAGGACCAAAGTTTAGCTTCATTGCAGGGAAAGGGGTGGCTGAGGGTGCAAATACTGACAGAATGACTTCCAGCTAACTCCACTACAAACCCTGGCACTCCCCCTGCACTGGAGACATAATGCTGAACGGTGCTATCCGCTTTTACCTCCTTCTTGGCTGCAATAAAAACTGCAGGAGCTTTGAGTCTTAGAACAGCAGCACAACGACGACTCATTTTTGCTCCAAGGTTTTTGGGTTGGTTTTTTTTTAATTATTGGAGCTCTGACTAATCCAAAGACATTCTAGAAATTCCCTGTGGTAGAAATCAAGGCGTGACTTTACCATGACCAGCAGCAAGAGGAAATTCTAAGGAGATGACTCTTTGTGCAAGTATTTAAAATAATAACCCAAAAGATCAAATAAAATAAGACCCAAACTGGAATTCTGGTGGCAGCTCCCTGTTCAGTACAGGTGCTTGTTATTCTATCAGCTACAGACACCTCTGCATCACAGCTGTAATTTTACTTTGCCTTTGCGAAGGCATCCAACTCTGAAAGGAGCAGGATGTTTGGCAACTCTTGCGTTAGCAGCCATGAACAAGCAGCGACGCTGTCTTCAGGAAGCCATAGAATGAAATAAAAAGGGATTCACTCTTGTAGTGGGCATGCTGTGGTACTGCTGCGGCAGCCTCAGCCTGGTTGGCCACTGCCTGTCAGCACTGCAGAAAGCGAAGGGTGCTATCACAGACATCAGAACTACAAGCCTGCACTTGTTTACACGTCTTCCAGCTCTCCCCACCCTACTACTCTCCCTGTAATAGGCAAGGCAGCTGCAGACTACAGCAACTGCACTCCTCACCTCCACAACCACAGATTTTTAACTACTCAATGCCACGTTCAAAGGAAAGGGTTAAAAAGCAACCAGGTGACAGAAAACAAGCACCACCAGGACAAGAAGAAGATAGGTAACATCTTAAGAAAAGTTGCCCTGCAGACTTCTCAGTTTGTGGTGGACAGAGTCAACACCCACCCAGCCCCACATTGCACAGTTACAAAGGAAAAGACGGATTACCAGGGCAGTGCTCCTACATTCTCTTACTGGGCTGCTAAGGTGGGGCAAAGTGACACAACCTCCCAGTCCCAAACCACACTGTTTTATGTAAGCTCCCGCCAACTGTTGCATATGGCTGAGGAAGAACCAGATCTGTGCAGAGCGCTAATTAGGCAGGCCTCCCCAGGACAGCAACTTCTGTCATACACTACTCACCCACCTGAGATCTCAATAGATTCCCTACAATTTTGGGGAAACATTTTAGGGAAACAGTGAACCTGATGGTTAATGAGAATATTTCAAAGCATGATTTGCCTTAAAACACTGCACATCTTGAAACCTCTCCTCCCTCCCAACACACACATACTACCCCACTTCTGTCTCAGTGTATTTCTCTTTCCACTCTGGTTTTGTGATAAAAATAGCATAAAATCATGACATTTTTCTTAACACTTGTCTTGACATGTTCAGAAAAACTGCCAACGTTAAAAAATAAAGAGTAATATTACCACATGAAGGAAAGGGTGAATGCAGGTAATGAAATGTAGTGAAATGTTTTAAACAATCCAATTACAAGTCCTGTGAGGGTCCAATTAAGAAATGAAAAATAAGCCACAAAGTAAACTGGCTCACAAAACAAACAAGCACAGCTGGCCAGGGGATTCTGCACTTCTAAGTGATTTGAATTAAAGCAATCAAACGTCAAATGAAAAGACTAAAAATATAAAATGGGACGCAAAACTTGCCAGTGTGAGAGCCAAAGTAACTCAGGCTCTCAGATAAATTTGTCGCAGAAATCCCTCAGAAGCAAAGCTAATGCAGCACCTGACAGCCAAGAAACTCCTTCCCAGGCCAGTGGCCCTGTGACACCATTCTTTCTGCTCTAATTTCTGATGCAATCAGACTGCCTGGAGCAAAGCAGAGCTTACAGAAGTGCTGGCTCTCAGAAGCACTGAACACTTCAAAGCTAAAGGGTGAAACCCTGGCCACGCTGAAGTCAATGGGAATTTTGCCACCAACTTCAATGAGACCAGGATTTCACCCGGGGAGTTCGGCAAGTGTCACTTTTCCGCCAGCACACTTATCATCAGCATAGTGTGCTGTGGCGAGCAGAAACAATGCAAAAGGAGGGAGGGAGCGAGAGGGATAAAAGACTGTGGAACAGAGCTAAAGGAAAGTATGTGAGAAGTCCATCCAGGCTGAGAAAACAAGAGAGAACAGCACAAAATTGCAACGATTCTGACAACAAATGAAAGGAAAGGGAGAGGAGAACACAGAAGCACACAAAAAACAACAGCAAGATTTGTAATTATCTCGGATTATTTCTTGATAGCCTTTCATGAGGTAGTTCTCAAAACTGGGTCTAAGGGGCTACTTCCAAGGGATGTACAAAAGGTAACTAAGGAAAGCAAGCCTATCACCAACAAGAATAAATTCACCAGGGGTCTCCACATTCACCAAAAAAAAATAAGGTCTTTAACAGCCAACAATCAAAAAAGAAGACTGGAAACCACCAGTACTAGGTGTAGTTCACACTGAACAACGAACGGGATTCTTCTTGTGAAAACTCTTCTCTGGGACTTGGGTATACTGTCACTGAGGGAATTAATAAAGCATGTTTTTTCTCAACATTACTCACTCACTAATGCATCAGAAATACTTGTATTGGGCAAACACGTTAAATGAAGAAATTCCATCTCCCAAAGCTAATGCTTTCTTTGCAACCTCTATAAAGTCTGCAGTGTAGTATTTGCCTGAAGATAGGCAAGATTCAGCAAGAATATTTCCAAAGAACTGGATGGCATTTATATGTTACTAACAGTTGATCCATTCTGGAAAGTTCAAAGATTTCTATCTCCCTTGATAGAATTTCCTCAAAGCACTTACACAAGACAGACCTGTCAGGAAGCAGATTTCTAGTTTGACAAGCACTTTAACAAAGATCACATACCAAGACCCAATACAAACTATGAAATAAATGCACCTAATGTAAATTTTCACTGTTCACAAATCAAGCTACAAATAAGCCCTGATGCCTAAAATACTAGAAGAAAGACTCGGCGGCTATGTTGAATGGGTGTCAGACTATAACAAAATTCACAAATAGAAATTGGTGCTGGCAGTGGCTGTGCCAACAGCTGAACTCCCTAATCTCCTAGTAAAAAAAAAAAAAAGGGGG
>VYZV01022931.1:389-10537 GCA_013401275.1 Pandion haliaetus
TGCTTCTGTTTGTCCATATGAAAACGAGTTTTTCAAAGCACCAAGGGGTACATGGAACAAAAAATTATCCTAAATACTTGACTCCAAAACCTGACTTCATTATAGATCCAGTGTTTTTAAAACTGTTTGAGAGCTTAATATGTGCAACTTGAAACATTTTTTCAAAATTCAGCTTCCTTCCAAAAGAAAAGCAAAAAGCTGATCTCAGCTTGTGGCATCAACAGCCTGATTTTTATAAGGGCTGGGCATGGTGTCCGTGGGGAGCTGAGTTCCTTGAAAATCTTGGCTTGCCTGTGCTGAACCCTCTTAGGAATTCTGGCCTCAGAAAGGCACCTAATGAACAGCCTTGAGGGGCTTTTTTTGCCTTATTATTGTGTCTTTGTATTTTACCTGTTCCCTCTTGATTGATGGAGCTTTTTGGACACAGCACAAGAAAACTCACTGTTGGAAACAATCCTGAATTGGCAGGGGGTGGAATAAATGTTTGAGTTTTACTTGTTTTACTGCTGCCTTCCAGCATTTTTCTTCTATATCCAGAAAGAAAAGCTTCTAAGTAAAGAAAGTTTGAACAATACCCATGCCTGACTTTATTTTATGCCTTTCTCTGTAGGCCTGACTTAAAGTCTGCTGTTGCTCTGCTACCTCGTGCCCATTTGTTTTTAGAAAACCAGTTTATTTAACTTAATCTTAGCATGGTAGAAGATATCATTGGTAGCTTTTGTGCTGTTTCAACTTGGAGAGTAACACAATTTTCCTGGATGGTTAAAATCCTTACTTGGATTGGTTATCAGAAAAACAGTAAAAATACATATATTTTAAATACTGAATTTCATTTCCTTTTCCATGCATTTGGGGAAAAAGAATGGTGTGTGCCAATACAGCTGCTTTTATATGAGCCATATTGCAGCTTTTGCTGAAGATGAAGGGATTCAAAAGCCTATTATTATGCATTAACTGTGCGGAAGAAACAACAGAACAATTTCATTTAAAGTACACTTCTGTTCTGAAAGATACAGAAGAAAGATCGTTTTCTATCTGTGTTTTAAAAGGACACAGCCAAGTTGAGTCCAAAACTCTGCATAGCCAGAGGGCTCCCTCCCTCAAGTGAAACAAGAAACCATCAACTTTCAGGAAGCAAAAAATGAGGGAAAGGTGAAGGAGAGAGGGGAGGTCGAATGTATGAAGCTGAAAGTGAGAAACCAGAGGGAAATTCCATGTAGAAGACACCAGTTTTCACTGGTGACTGATTGTGATTATTCACAGGCCAATCATGAGGTAGTACTATTTAAACCTGTTCACATTATTCCACAATGATTATTCAGTCCTGAGTGGAGGATGAACCATATTATTCCCCCTAAGCTGGGAAATGACATGTCCAAATAAGCTGCACCAGTGCTGGACCCTGCTGGTGTTTGAACTGCTTTGGGAACCTTGGCTCAGAGTAGAGTAAACATAGCTGAGGCAGTATGAGACAGTAAGTAAAAAAGGGCAGAAAGTGAAAAATATTTTAGTATCCAGGTTTAGGAATCTGAGGTGTAGAATAAAATGGTTGGTGTCTTTGGGTGGGGATTTGAAGAATACACATGCACTTTGTGGAAAACCAGTACCATAATAACAGAAGATGTTAGCAGAGTTCAGAAATTCTGTGACTGCTCACTGAGGCTAACAGCTTATTTCACATAAACACTGGAGAGCGGTCAAACAGAGGCAGGTTTAGGGCACTGCACTACGCTGAATTCAAATCTTTTGATGTAAGTTGTTCTTAGACTGTAGTAAAACTAGGTGTTGGTAATTTCACCTCTGTTCAGCACTGATTTAGAAATGTTCATGTCCTCATTCTTAGTTAATTTGAGTGGACTTCACACTTTGATAGCGGTACTGAAATCTTGGAATGTGGTACAGGTGTTCCAGGAAGATTCCAGCTGTCTTCTGTGGAACTGCTACTTTGCAGTAATAAGGTCGAGATACAGCTGTATGAAGGCATCAGGCAAGAGCTATCTGTATGAGAAAATAATGTGAAATAACTAAGTGTTGTCAGAAAGAAAAGAAAACTCATAATGAGGTTCATGATCTGTAGCTCTTTAAAGGCAGTTTCTAGAGGGTATATCAGCTGGAGGCCAGGGAGAAAAAAAATCCATGATCCCAAACCTTGGGGTCCTTTTAGTGTTATCTTGAGGACATTAAAACCATTAACACAAAGCCCAGTACACGTGAAACGCTGCACTTTGATATGCTGATGCATCCCGGTGTTGCAGTACTTGTGCTTCCATGTGTCATCACTGACTCCCTAGGTCGGGAGATGAGATTTCATCATGCCTTTCAATTTTTTTTTTGTTGGCACATAATTGTTAATGTATTTTTATTTGATTGTTTAACATTGCCTTAATGAGTGCAAATACTTTTTTATAAAATGAAACTAAACGTAAGTCGAGGGTTTAATAAGGTATTGTTACTTTTTATTGTAGCTAATCCAGTCTTGTATAAATATTTTCATAATTTCATACTGATGGAAGGAGAGTTTTGAAGGCTATTTCATTAATACATCATCCTTTACAATACACATATTAAATGGATTTAATAGTTTAGGGTTGAGTCAGTTATTTGCTTCATAAGCTGCCACTTACCATTGCACAGATAATCGCATTTGGCAGTCCTCTTGGTTGAGCAATGCAAATTGAATTAACATACCACAGAGATAAAATTTGCTCATAATTCTACTGTTTGTGAGGTGAAGGCTATGGAGGAGGATGCTGACTGTGCCTCCTGCCATATGGTGCTCTTCCTGCAAACAGAAAGCTTGGTCTTTGGCACCACACGGCGTTAGACTGATGCACAAATGTCTCTCAAAGAAGTTGGGTGGTGTTTCATATCATTTTATTGCACTTCATTTGGAGGATCTGTTGCTGTCCAGGGTGTACAATCCATTAAACCAGTTTACTGAAGAGTTGTCTCTAAAGGAATTTCCTTGCAGAATTTTTCAAGTAAATGTGCATGTTTCTTGGATTGCCTGTTCCTGATTTGCGTTAACATTGGTGCCTAGATTAGTATCCAGCAGAAGCTGAACTGAGTATTTGAGAGAAAATCCACATGTCATCCTGCTACAGAAAACTGGAACCAGCTGTCTAATGGGAATGGGAGCTTAAAGCTTTGTAATTCTTATTTTTCCTGGATGGCATCCAAGATTATCAGTGAATTGTTCTTTTTTTTCTTCTGTAGTCCTTATAAGATTTTTAAGTTACCAGCTTTCATGTAGAAAAGCACATGCTGAGTATACCATTTTTCTCCACTGACAATTCAGAGTTCAAGGCATGTTAGCTTGTGGTGTTAGAAAGAGTTACTTTAAAATTTGAGATTTATGTGATTTTTTTTTTTTCTCATGAATTTAGGCTTTCTGTAATTCTGTAAAAAATATAGCTTTAAAGTAGTATGGCACTTTTATGATTTTCTAATGACTTAAAATTTATTATATCATTAAAAAGGAGGACCTTCATATGACAAATTTTATGTATGAGTAAACTAGTTTCACTGTGATAATATGATCTTCAGGTTGACTTTGTTTCCAGTGTGAACACTGGAATAAATAACTAAAGTCAATAAGCAAAAGCAGCCCTGCTTTTCTTTTCTAAAGTACACAATTACTGTCACAATACTGACAGTGCACAGTTTATGCAAGAGGATCAGATGAGTGTATTATGCTGTTCCCCAAGACTACCTATATGTCCATTTGGCTGTACTGGGCTCACCAAAGTAATTTCTGAGACTGCCAACATTTCAGTACCTGAGCTAGTATGTGAAATGTGACAGGGAACTGACCCTCTTGACATAGGTGGTAAAGAGAATATGGGAGGAATTTCCCCCATTGCCATCAGGATACTTTCAAAGTGGCTAACCTTTCTGCAATGATCTTCCCAGTGCACTGATTTTGAAGAACAGTATGGGCCAAAGCCACAAATGTTTTGAAAGCAAGGGTGGTTCTAAGACATACTTACCCCATTCATTGCAACTCAGTTCATAGAGGACCCCTGCATTCAGGAAGATGTGGTTGGAAGAAGTGATGTTTTTTTGGCTTTTCACTCAAATCTTCTGACAGATTATATTAGTAGAGAATTGTAAGTTAGTGCAGGTTGCAGTACCGTGAAGGCTATTGCAAGTTCAGTTCTTGGTGCACAAACTGTTGACATTTTACTGCTGACACCAGGTAACGATGCATGCATTTGCTTGACAGGTATAAAGAAGCTCATTTCTGCCCACAGTGAGGAGTTTGTTTGCTATCACTGAGGCACAAAGATGTGTATGAATGCAACACCAGGTCTTGGGAAGGTGAGGCTCTGCAATGTGAAAAGGGAATTGCAGATAAGCACAAATACATTAAGTGCAGAGGTACCTAAAGCTGCTTGCGGTGCTTAAACAAATTACACAAATTTGAAATATTCAAGTTGCCTTGTGAATATGATTATAGAGAGAGTAAAAGTGGAAATACGTAATTCCGTCTTCCATCTGTCCTTCTTCCCCTTATACTTCTGCCCTGGGTGAGTCTGATGATCAACAGCTCCTGAATGCCCCGGCAAAGTGGTAGGTATTGCAGTCTGTAAATGTAACATGTCCTGAAGGGACAGAGGAACATGGGCAGAGGTACAAGATGCAGGCATTAAAAGGAGAAATGGGCTTCTGTGTACATCATTTGCCTAACCCCCTTCCTGCAAAGGCAGAGTGGAGCTGATTGTGTGTGTCCTTTCAAACAGCTACAGCTCCCTTGTCCCTTTGAGGAGAAATTTTAAGGGTTGTAACAGGCTTGAATGCTTAGCAGGTATTAAGAGTTGGCATGTTTGTTGCCTCTGTGAGTAAATCAACTGCTGATAAGGTGAAGAAATCACATGTTGGGGCAGGTTATAAAACCACAGATCCACGTGGTTGATGAGATATTCTGTCAGGCTTAGGAGATTTTGAAACTTAACTTCATTGGCAGACTGCCTGTCACAGTATGGATAGGGCATATGGGAACAGTGCTCTGATGGTACCCAGAAGTAATCCGGTAACAGTCTAAGTCCAGGCAGGTGCCACTGGCATGCCTGGGTTACCCTGGCTGCTGCATACCAGACCTTCACTCCAGAGCCATGCAGGCAGCTTAAGCTGTGCAACTGCTATTACATTCTGTTCTGAGGCATGCTATTTGCATACTTTGTGTAGCTTTTCAGCCACAAGCAGCTCAACCAGAGCTTCTTATCAAAGGTGAATCATCCTTTCTATTATGGCATAATCAAGGATATCTTGTTTCCATGACTCAGAGAAAAAGGTGGTGGTGTCCCCTCGCAAGTCATGGCTGGATAAGCTGCTTTTGTTTCCTCACTCATTCAATGAGCTGCAGAATGATGACAGTTCCAATATAGACTTGGTTTTCTTGGTGCCCTCCCTTCTCTCTCAGTAAGTTTGTGCTTGATGAGAGGAGCTGCAGGAACCATGGGTTTGCAACAGTACCAGCAGGATAAATATTTCTGTATTTCTAGCTGATTAAGATGATTAGTGTATGTTCCCCTCCTTTTTTTGGCAAAGGTTAGCCCCATTAGGTGTACTGCTCTTCACTTTATCTCCTTCTCCCATCTGTTCTATGTCTTTTCAGTAGAAACCAAGGAGATGTAGCTCCCACTCGAGCTGCCAGATAGCTGTGTCTCCCATACATGAGAAAATATCTGTGTGAAGTAGAGCGGTGCCCCACTGTGCACACATATCAGATTGTACCATGAAGGCAGACGGTGGTCTGGCAAGCTCCATGATAATGTTATATCCCCTGTGTCAGCTCATACAGATGAAGGAATATCACTGCTCCCCTCAGTTAAGTGATGTTGATTCTCAGGCCTAAGCTAGGAGCCAAGGGAATCCAAACAGCCTTTTCCTGAGCAACCAGGTTATCATAGCAGTAGGTAAGAAAACCAAATCTTTGTTAAAAATACTAAAAACACGATACAGCGAGTAAATGAAGAATAGTGCATGTAGATAAGATATACAGAATTTATAGATGACAGTTATACAAAACCTATGATTATCTGGATAATAAAGCCATACAGACAGCAAATGCTTACACTGAAAAACTCCAAACTTTGCCTTGGAAGTCACTGGCAGGTGACCATTTCATTAAGGAAGAAATCTTACCAAGCTCCAGAGCCTTGCCTGATTTCCCTGACTTTTAAAGAAGATTTTGTAGTGTCTCGATGTGAGAAAAATTGCATGACATGAGTTCTGTGTAGAGAGGAGCATTATCTTTGAGAAAAGCTGCCTTCATACTAATTCATTTAAAATTACCTCTGTGAGGCAAGCAGATATTTATTACAAGTGGTTAGTTATTATGAATACTGCATCACCAGACTATATACAAAGCATGATGGTTTGCAGTGAATCTGGTTTGCTTTTGCTTGGTGATCAGATGCCTGGGCTCATTTCTATCTTCTGGCCCTTACCTTTGACATCTTCTGGTCTTCTGATTTCCTATTTAGTATTAACTTCGAATAAGTAAAGTCACATTAGAAAGATTAGAAAGATAGTGATTTTTATTCATGCTTCTTGAAACTTCAGTTTACACTGACAACCATTTGTAATGTTGTACTGTGAAATATTTTACAGTCAACTGAATGAGATTACTGGGTATGTAATAGCTTCCCAGATGACACATCTATTTGGTCAAGTTACGGGACAGGGGCATATTCCCTCTGCTATACAGTGGCAGTAAGGGGGTTGCATAAGTGCCCGTGATGGAAGCTGCAAACCTTTGCATTGGATTATGTGAAAGGATGTACCCCATGTGCAGGGTCACATTATCCTTGCTAGAGACTCAGGCCAGGGCTCTGGTCTCTGCTGTCCTAGTGCGTTGCTGGAATACGTGTATTCTCACAGCCACAGCTTGAATGGAGGAGACAGAGGACAAATGGGGGATGCGATAAGAAAAATATTATAAATGTCCTGAACACATCCATGTGGGCATGGCATTTTAGCCAGTGATGCAAGAACAACCGTATTGTGTAAGATGCCAGCAGCTGTAGCTCTGGGTCTTTTCTCCCAAAGGAGAAGTCTCCTTAATGCTTTTTTAGTTATTAATAATTTTAGTTAATATTAATTGTTAATGGGCAAAATTTATGTAAAACCACATGCTTTGGGTGCTGATTAATTTTTTGCCATACTTTATTTGAAGTGGTAAGGAATAACTCCTCTGAGAAATTTTGCTTTTGGCAGCTAGTGTAGCTAACAAGACGTTCTTAAATTTGATGGTATTCCAATATTATTCCAGAAGACTATTCCTCCCTGATTGCTACATCAGGGGAACGATATTACTGTATTTTACTCTTACATATTACTATTTTACTATATGTAGCAGTATATTACTACAGGGAACCTGCTTGGCTGTTACATGCATATAAGGTTCTGTTGGCATCTTAAAAGGTTTATCTGTAGATAAAAGCATTGCAGATTGCTGCATCTTGACTAATAGTTTGTGGATTATCCTGCACTGTCTTCCAGTGAAAGAGTAACTCTAAATACACAGCGTCTCAAAACTACAACGCAACCGGTTTTCTCCCGGTTTATGTATATTTCCACTATCCTTTTCCTTGTTTGAGGGTAACAGTGATGAAAACCAAAAGAAAGGAAGATGTTTTGTTCACCTATTTTGACTTTAGAAGTACTTGAATTTGTTTGGCTCAATAGACAAATGTGTTTTATTTAAGGTGTGGTTTGCATTTATATAGTAACGCTATTTCCTCAGTCTGTTTCGTAAGGTCACAAATCTCTTGACAGTGCAAATCATGGCCCTTGAAGACTGCCCTTGAAGACTATGGAGTTCTGTAGCAACCCAGACCCACTTTCTTGAAGGCAGTCCTGCTAAACACTGGTGCGCTGATGGTCTTTAGGCACTGAAGTACTCTGCATACCCTTGAATGTATTCCATAATTCAATGAGTGATTGGGTATTATTGTGCTATTGTGCTGATGCATTTGTATATTTATATCCACTATTGCTTTCATTTTTCCTGGTGATTACAGGAGGAGGACGAGGAATAGAACATTTACCTAGGATTATGAAATCACATTCAGGAGTACCTAAGCAAAATTTAGTATAGATTTATATAGTTTTTGTTGTCTGGGATTTATAAGAAAAGATGCACCTATATCTTGGGAAAGCTCTATTCAACATATCAAATGCTGATATCAGTTCCAGTCAGAATAAAACAGTAAGAATAGGACTTATTGAAAAGCCTAATGAAAATCAGTAAAGGAATTGCAGTCAGTCATTGTTGATGAACCTTTATTTTATGCTAAATATTTTCTAGACCATTAGTAGTTTTAAACAAAACTGTAGTGGCTTTCAAATAGTAGGTTGGAGGAATTAGAGAGATTTCATAAAATGGTAATTTTGACTTTTGGAAGGAAGGTATGATTTATGTATATAAGGTTTTAAACACTGCCTGCTGCCAGTGTATTAATAAAAAAATAATACATTTATGGTAGTGGGCACTAAGGAAAAAACAGAGCTATGGGATCTTCAACTTTGCATGGAGACACTGTTCAAGTCTTTGTCAAGCTAGACATATGCAACATATGTAGATGTCTGTAGTACAAATGAGAAAAGGCATTTTTGTATTTATATAAAACTCAAAGATTGAGATGAGAAGTCATTCAGGTCTTTGAAACTAGATTATCCTCTCACTGCAGCTAAGATTTTCAAGTGTGTTTGGTGATTACAGGTAACTTAAATTTAAGATACTCTAAAAAGTGTAATCTTCAAAGAGTTACAGTGCAACGTTTCCTGAAAATAACGCTGGTTTAGAGTGTTTGAAGTTTAGTAGCTAAAAACATCAACCATACCTCAAAATCATGGTTTCTATGTTCATGGTTATTGTTTGCAGAATTTTGTCAAGAAATTGAGAAAATATGCCATTGAAATTGAAAATGGAACAGCATAAATGTCATATATTTTGCTCTTAAGCATTTCGTTAAACTGGCAGACTTGAATATGGGGAAGGTGGTCATATATTCCCTCTGTTTGCTTCCCTGAATTTCAGTTATTATGGTAAGTTCATAAGAACCTTCTGGAGCTTATCTTGTTGTCAACCTACATGTACAAATAATTTAATTACTTCAGTGTATTTGGATTTCAGTGGCTGAAATAATTTTCACCCTTAAACTTCCCAGACTCCTGTCTGAGGCACTGTAGATCTATCTCTATCCCTGCCTGTCTTGTCAATCTGGATGTGTTTTATTTCATAATTTCTTCAGGCCTTTGATTATGTTGCTGTCTTTTGTCTCCACCATCTGGAATCTTTTTTTCACTCTGTTGCCTTTGTGTGGAACATAGATCCTTTAACTGAGCTCCACACAACTTCGGTGTCACCCAGAAATAATCCCAAAACTCATATCTTTGCACATTCCTGTCATCCACCTACCACTTCTGTTTCATTCCTTCCTTCACCAGATTTAGATAATAGACTTTCTGAAGAAAGTACTTGGAATCACTTTAATCTTTGTGAAACAATTTGCAAGACTGTGGATCCCTATAAAAGTTTGTAGGTAAGAGCCTGATGGAAGGTTACAACCATTGTATAATTTTTCAGGCAAGACACACTTAAAGCCAGTAGTATTATTTCAGGATTAATTTTTGTGCCTGTGCCTATCACTTTGGAACTATATTTAGAGGAGTGTCGTGGTTTCAGGTCAGCTCAGTCGGTAACAAAGCACCACGAAGCCACTCGCTCACTGCTCACCGCCCCCCACCTCGCCTGGCCACGTTGGGATGGGGAGAAAATACAAAGGCAGGCTTGTGGGTCAAGACAAGGACTGGGAGGGATCACTCCCCACTTATGGTCACGGGCAAAAGACAGGCTCAACTTGGGAAAAAAACAAAATCAATTTAATTTACTACAAATCAAAACAAAAACAAAACACAAGGGTATTAGGAAGGGAAACTAAACATCAGAACAAACCTCCCCCCACCCCTCCCGCCTTCCCGGCTCAGTTCCATTCCCGATGCTTTCTACCTCCTTCCCCCGGCGGCGCAGGGGAATCCCGCCTTCCCGGCTCAGCTCCACTCCCGATGATTTCTACCTCCTCCCTCCGGCGGCGCAGGGGAACAGGGGATGGGGGTTGAGTCAGCTCGCCACACATCGT
>VYZV01022936.1:344-11521 GCA_013401275.1 Pandion haliaetus
TCAGGCTCCGTAAAGGGAGCGGGTCGGGAGGTGAGGGGTTCCTGGCGCTTCGCGGTTGGGAAGGCGCCGCGAAGGAGCGCGCCCAAAGCCCGGTCCCGCGAAGAAGGTCGAACCTGAAAAAGGTGAGGTTTCCTCCCGGAGCAAGAGCGCCGAGAAACCTGAGGAGACCTCCCCAAACTGAGAGGAACCAGGGGCACAAGGTTGCGTGGAGTCCGATTCCCTGGCGCGACAGTAACCGTGGTAGCTGTTGGCACGTTCAAGGCAGGCCGCTCCTTCAGGCCGTCCGGGGGACTTCCCTCGATGCCGGCTTTGCCAGCCCAGCCAAGGCTTTCTGCAGGCGGCAGCCTGGCCGGCGGTCAGCCTTCCCCCCGTGCTACGCGACGCGGAGCCGCACTGTTGTGTGAGCACAAGGCGGGGGGGGGGGGTGGGGGGGGCTGGCTGCAGCAATAAAACTATTCCCCGCAACCTGGGGCTGGGTTCCTTGTGGTCGCTGCAAGGGCAACCCGGGCCGTCGCCTTGCCCTTCCCGCTGCCCCAGCCCAA
The DNA here is from genome assembly GCA_013401275.1 of Pandion haliaetus. Classification (NCBI taxonomy): domain Eukaryota; kingdom Metazoa; phylum Chordata; class Aves; order Accipitriformes; family Pandionidae; genus Pandion; species Pandion haliaetus. Next base: position 887 of record VYZV01022936.1, read on the forward strand.
CCTGCCGGGAGCCCTTCACGGAGTCCTTCCCGTGACCCAGCTCCAGCTGAAGCGTTGCTGACCTGCGTGTGGCCAGCTTTGTGGCCGGCTACTCACGGTAAAGACACGATACAGCTATTCTGCTTAGGAAAATAATAGGAAATTTGAGGTTTTTAACTTCTTTCACTGCGTTTTTAATGCTATCTCCACAATAATTTCAACTTCTTATGTTAAAAAGTTACTGCAGCGGAGGAAAAACGCTTTCTTTCACTTTATTTTTGTACTTGGCAAAATGAAGTTGAGAAAAAAAGCAGTGAAGGCAAATATTTTGGTCTTTAAGTGGTTAGACAATTAAACTTCTATGTCTAAATTTTTTCACAACATCAGCAACAAGTAAACATTTTTACTATCACCTATTTTACTTGGGAATGCAGCAAGAATCTGTCTGGATTGTACATGCCTTCTGCACTGATGCTGGCTTTAATTTTAGTATTAACTAGACTGGCCTCATCTAGAGAAAAAATAATGTAGAGAAAATGGAAATTCCCCAGAAAGTCAACTTTTCATTAATTGGAGTCTTCTGTGGATGATTCCATACTAAATGTGATGCTTAGACAGTAAAGTTACATCTTAAACAATAAAATAATGTTTTCTTTCTGCTCTAAATCTTAAAACTCAACAAAGTGCTTAAAAGTTGACAGTGGGCATAGTTGGTATTTGCCTGGACAACTCCTTTAGTTTTAATTCGCTTTTTGGACAGGCAGAGTACACCACAGGCATGCCTGTATGTTTGGCCCTTCTGAGCAGTTTGTCATTGAGGAGGCAGGTAACTAAACTGTAAACTCAAAGCGAAACCGTTTCAACATTCACAGATGAATACCTCTTCTCCTTTTTTGAGCTCCTCACGTCCCTAGTTTAGGTGGGTTTAAATAAATGGAGAAACCTACTGTATGCAATGCATGCTTTTAGGTACACACTAATAGTATATATACATTGAAATACTATTTAATAGAAAGACAAGCAGCATCTGAAAAGCACATAAGCCTAACTGATCCCAGACACAACTGGCCTGGATTTTGCTTTGTCTTATTCCAACTTTCTGACCTTGTAAAAATTATCTTGATTGTGTTGTACCAAAACAAGGCCATGATCTTGCAAAAACTACCACGTGTGCTAGTGCTGAGAAGTACCAAGTAAAGCCCTGTGTACGGAACAAACATCGACAGTCGACAACGTTGGGCCCCAAGTTCGTTTGTTTGTTTTCCTTTGCTTACATCTAATCATGATGAAGCAATAGTCTCGCTTCTGCTAAAAGCTGAATCTGGGTTTTCATTTTTAAAGGAGGTGAAAAATGTGTAGTAAAACTTACGATTTGAGGTGAACGATAGGTTTTAAATTCTTACAGGAGTTCAAGCTACTGGGATTTTATGGCATTTAGACTAGGGGAAAGAACAGTGAGGGTTTAAAAATATGTATCGCCTGTAATTTTTTCAGTACTTGGGGGGCGGTGTGTGTGTAGTGGTATCTTTGTTTTTCAGAAGATTGTTTCTAGGGATTGGTAGGAAAGTTTAAGGGCTTACTGGCTTTGATGATAACTCTTAGGTTACCGTTGTGCCTTTGTATAAACATGTAAAAAAGACCTAGGACAGCATGAAGTGTTAGATGTGCTGCTGTCTCTGGCGCTGGAGAACTTCTGAGTGTAAGTATATTTTCTGCTTGACAAAAATCCAAGGCCCACGTACACTGATCCTTTTATTGCAATAACTGCTGCTGCTCCTATTTGGGATTCTGCAGCTTGTGAGCCTTAAATCTCTGTGAAGAGTTGTGACAGAGAAACGTCTTTCAGCATGTTGAACTGAACAGATGATCCCTCTCTTTATTTCTCTGAAGGCTCTCCCTTTGTTTTTTGCAGCGTCAAGAATAAACTGTGTATTTGCGCCTTTGTCAGCAAGGCTCCCGTGGGGCAATCCTTGTAAGCACCGGGATTGCCTGTTTCATAGCAAGGAGGCTTATAAAAAGCAACTCCAGGTGGAAGTGGGCCTTTTCCTGCTCCTCCCTCTGTCCTGCTGCAATTCCCTTGTCATCCAGGCCCTGAGAACTGCCTGCCTTTCAGACTAAGCTACAAATGTAAGAGAGTTGTGGTCAGTTGATCAAGATAGTAGAATATCTACCTTTACTTACGTTGATTCATTGATGTTCTGGGGAGTTTCCTTGTGTATATAATATAGCACATCAACTTACGGTGGTCATACAACAGCAAATGTGACTTAAAAAATTAAGCCTACCTCTAAAGAAAATGAGCAGCTTTTATGCATTGTTAAACTTCATTTCTAAGAAGCTGGCATCAGTACGGCTGCCATCGTGTTTGGGCTTTTTAGCTCCCTTGCCAACATTTCTTATTTCCCTACAGAATGCAAGGTGGACATGGTGTGTGGTATGTTATTTATTAAATTAAAAAAATGACAGCGTGTGCAGTGCTCTGACTCAAAAGTCATGTGGTAACCTACTACACCAAAGATTATAAACAATGAATATTAGTGCTAACACTGTATCTGTTGTCTTTACCTTCTAGCAACTGTTTTAGAACTTTTCTGTTAAGTTGTAGACAAGCTTCAGGTAAAACCCTGCTGCCTTAGAAGCCGTGATACAATCTCTGCTCTCAGTGCAAAAAATAAGGCATGTTCTGGCTTGCGTTTTTTAAGAGAGAAAACAGTTGGTCCATTGCTTAAAAGTTGTGCCATTCAGTGCAGTGCTCTTTAAGTGTGCAGCTCATGAAGTGTGACCTGTGGCGTTATGGATGCAGCGCACATCCTCTCCCTCCTCTGCAACCACAGGATGAAGACATGAGGTCTTTCTGGCTTAACTAAAATAAGCAAGTTCTGTTCATCTGCCAAGAATGTACAAGTAAATATAATGATTGTGTAAGTTGCTTGTAATACCCAAGGTATAAACAAACTTGTGCATAGGAAAGGTGAGTTTCTGGCAGGTTTCCAGGGGAGTTCCCTCAGCGCTGCAGAGCTGAGGCGTTCCTCTTCAAGGATAAGACAAATGTTAGATATTTACGCAAGATAGAAACAGAAACGGTGCAGAATGGAGGGATACAAAATGAGGTGTCTGCTGGTGGTGGTGATGCTTTTAACGCTGACCTGTGGCTCTAGATTTATTTCTTCACAATTGGCACTGGGTGGTATTGAACACCTCTACTTTCAAATCATGTCAGCATGAATGACAAGTACGCAGCATCTCGTGGAATTGGATCTAACATGTCCCCTATGAAATGTATGCATGAAGTGAGGTGTTCCTTTACCTGTGAGTTGGTATTACCAGAGTACATTTTGTTAAATTCAGTTTTAATATTTGTAGGGTTCAATTAATGGTGCATTGTTCTAACTACTTGGGTGATCGAGCTCTATTTAGCCAGGCAGTTGTTTCTTTTCTTGCAGTGGAGTGCTGCGCAAGGGATACGCGTTCGGCTGGATTGTGAAAAACTGTGAAGATCATACAAGTAAGTTTTAAGTCCTTACGTGTTTGCTGACTGTATCTCACACTTGTTGAATGTCCCCAGTACCCACAATAATTACTGCAGGCTACAGTGTGAGTGCGTTATCCTTTTCCTCCTTATTATGCTGTTTCTATAGAGTATTGATTCATATTCAGAGTTTTGGCCCTTCCCTGTAAATGTTCTGTCCCAGTGAAATGAAGACCACAGCTGGCAACTCCGCCACTCTGTCGCAGCAGAACTCTTCCATAAGCTTTAAACTTAACTATGTATGAGAGCGTTTTCTCAGGGGTGGGTCTAAAATAGTGGAAGGAACAATTTATTTTACTTTTTCTCTGTATAAATGTACAGTGATTTTATGTATGTCCCTATATCCTCCTGAAACAAAATCTTCCATGCACGCCCTTCTGGAGAGAGAAAGGACAAGAGAGAGAGGGAAAGAGAGAGAAGAGACGTCGCCAATTACTCTGTTGTAAGGCACCAAGATACTACTGTGATAAATCCGGTGTAAGGAAACACAAAGAATAATATGGATTGATGTAATGCAGAGCACGTTTATGAAACGTCTCAATTACACCAAGCTGGGAGGATGGTGACCACTATGGATGATCAGTTCAGAAAACCAAAATGAACTTAATAAATGCAAAAGTGAAAACAGTCGTCAGTTTCTTGGAGAAATCAAGGTAGATGGTTCGTGGGGAGTTTGTAGAGAATCACTAACAAAATAGCAATGGACGATGCACTGCCTTTGCAAAATGCAATGCTCTCTTAGGATTTATCAATAGGTGGCATATGTAAGTCATAGTGAAAGATGTAAAGATGATTCCACTAAGAGCCGGTAAGGCCTCAACTGCAGTACTGCCTTTGGTTTCATGTTATGTGCTGAAAAACAAAGTACAGGACAGGGCAAGAAAACATAAGAGATGTAGAATATAAAAGGAAATGGTGAAGGAAGGGAGGATGTTGAGCCTGAAAAGTGATTTTTAGAGGGAATTGGATAAATTTTCCAATGTGTAAAAGGTTAAAAGAGGTTTGATCAACTGTTTCTGAATGCTGGGGGAAAGATGAGGTAAATCAGATCTGTACAGAGGGAAGATGTCTCAGACTGGATATTAGGAGGGTGGGACGATGATTTAAATTGGGTGTTAGGAGAGTGGCGGGGAGCTGCAACGACAACTTTTAAATTGTTATAGTGAAATACCAGAACAAGCTACTTAGGAAGTTCGGGTATCTGCTTCACGGAGGGTTTCTAAGAACAGGTTAGACAAACATCTGTTGGGGATTGTCTGGGGCTACTTTATCCTGTCTTTGTGCAGCCGGGGGGGACCAGATGGTCTCTTCAGATCCCTCTCAGTCCTCTTCCTAGAAGTTTACCGAGCAGGGAGGGGAGTGGACCCGAGCTTAACAAGAAAACGGTATCATGCCATTAGTTGATCCTCTTTCAGAATAGAAAAAGAATCAGAGAGAAACCATGTCTAATTTAACTATGTAAGTAAATGGATTTTTTTTTTTTTTTTAATTGTGGTTGACTTGCAACTTTATGAAGCGTTGACAGAAAAAATACATGGAAAAGTTATAAAACTTTATACATATATCTAAGGTGTTCCTTACTGCTTTCGTTGTGTAACAGTTTAAAGAAACAATTTTAAACACATCTTTTTCTCGATGAACGTAAGTAGCAAAAATACCAGTTTATAATTATTTTTCAGGGATGTTATAAATGTGTGTTTGGCTGTGGGTTTTGAATTGCCTCCCATTTTAAAACAAGTAACGACAAACGCGTGTAGGTCTTTCTGACCGCGTCTGAGAATGTCGCACCTGGGTGCTCCTTGCATGTGCAAACCCAGGAAATAATCATGACGGATCACTCTTGCTCCCCAGTCCACAGAAGGCACAAGTTACTCAGTACCTGCTCTGAAAAATCTGTCCTGAAGGAAAGCTGAATGGGAACGTGAAAGTCAGCGCCTCGCTTCCTGGGCAGGTGAACTCTGTGACTGCAGCGGCGTTTCCCTCCCTCCTTGCCTCCCCCGGGCTGCACGTTGGGAAGTTCCAGTGAAATATAGCTGCTGTGGAAAGTCCTGCTCACAGCGAGGAGACGTGACCTCTCGGCGAGTCAGATCCAATTTTACAGGCGGCTCTGAGTCAGGGTGGAGCCCGTGAACTGAACTTTGTATGTAAGAAGGAAGTGATGTTGGTGGCAGCTTGTGTTGCTAAGCAGATGAGTTGCCATGTTTTTATGTCAGCTGATAGTTTTGTCGGGTGTGTGACTTCATTCTTAGATATGATGCCTTCCATTTATTAAGGACAAAGGTCAGAAATTGTCAGCGCTGTGATAGCTGTGTCTCTCCATATAAGAAGAGGCATGTTCTACTGAGCCGCCAAAGATGGAAATGGGAGTCCTTAATGCTCCTTCTGCACGGTGAAAACAAAACCAACCATGAAACTGTCAGTTCATGTCACGGTCCAAGGGCAAACGTCCTCACGAGTGGGGATGCTGTGGAGTAGGTCAGTTCCACGGCATTGCTCCATTTTCACAAGAACTCGCTACTGTTCCTGGTTAAAGGGGTGGTCTGTCTAACTGAGTGTCTTCAGAAGTAGTGGGAACTGGGGGGCTGAGGCGAGCAGTCGGGCACCAGCCTGTTAAATCAGAATTTAGATAGAAAGCTAAGTGATCGTGCCTCTTTACTTTGGGAAACTAAGCAGTGAGTCTGTTTGGGAAGGAGAGCGAGTCGTTTATCGGCTCTGTGCCGCTGGCACTCCAGTGGGTGCTGCCTTCCAGCTGTACAGGTAGTCACGGGCAAGTGGCAGTACCCAGGCAGCGTGTCCGAAAGACTTGAGGGGGAGAGTGCAGGCAGGTTCGGGGCAGCTGCCCACAACTGTGTGCGTACCCACGCAACCCACGGTGATGAGTCACGGTGTGCTGTCTCGGGTGGCGTTTCCATCTATTCCCTGCTTGAAGTCTTTGGTTACGTCCTTAAGTTAGCCTTGAGAGAGCTACATGTTATCCTTGTTCTGAGAGAGATTGCTGTATCAGAAAACTTCCACAGAAGAGAATTAATTTGGGGAGTAGTATGAATTCTTCTCCTTGTTGTTGGATTCCCAAGGGTGAGGCGGGGGGAACGCCGGCGTCCCTCAGAGAGCTTTGCCCCTGTAAGGCCTGGCAGGTGAGTGGCACCTGGACACGAGCTGCCAGAGCTTGCTGCCCCTCTGCTTTTCTGGTTCAGTTCCCCAGCTGAGGAGTTCCCTGCCACAGAAGTGGCTGTCTGGGCCAGTTCCAGCTTTTGTCACTCTGGCTGGCTTGAGTTTCAAAAAAAAACCAAAAAAAAAAACCCCAAAAAAACCAACCCAACCCACAGAAGTGTCTACCCTGGCTTGCCCTCTGTTCCCTTAGCTTGCTGGTGCCACAGGGTGGCTCCTTGTAGCATTTGTATTTTCTAACACTTTTAGCTTTTTAGCTGAAATCGTTAAGGTTGTTCTTTCTGATAGGAGTCTACTGCTTCCTGGTACTAACCAAAATCCACGTGCTCTCGGTATTTCAGCGTGCTGTACATTGGTGAACAATTTCTTCTAAAACAGGAGTATTATTTTCCTTTAGCATATGGCACATCATTATCATCTGTGCCCTTTTGGCCACTTCACCTCCTCAGTCTCGTGTGCTTCCCTTGCTGCCTTACTTTAGAGAAACTTTTGAGTAAAACTGGCACTGGTGAAAGAAAAAGAAACCATTTGTCTTTTTCGCTTCATTTGGCTGAAACAACGTTCAGAGATGAATAAAACGTGAGAGTGTGTCAGGGTCGTGTGATTCCGGAGCCACTTCCCGCCGATCGTGGGACAAAACGTGATACCTTAGCTCGTCTGAGGCCACGAAACGGCATCCGGAATACCAAGCCTGAAGTGCTTGGAGGGCAGCTACTCCAAGCACAAGCCTGAGTTCCTGGTGCAGTTCCGCATCTCTCCTTGCACAAATAGAAGTAAAAGAAAGGCTGTGAGATGAGAGGTTGTTGAGGTGGGTACATCTGTGCGGAATTTCCTTGGGAGCTGCAAGTTCCTTCATCAAAGCAAAAAAGCCTTTTGGAAGAAGGCAGCTGGAGGGGATGGCACAGGCACAGGTCCTCTCTGTCAGCACCGATGCACGCTTTGGGCCATCGCAGTGCGGAGCAGGTGAGGAGGCAGATGTAGTTAACGGGGCTTTTCTCGAGCGGGGTGGGTTGCTCCGAGCTCTCTGTGCGCAGTCCTCGGCATCAGGAGCTCTCGGACGTGCCACATAGCTGGACTGGGTTGTCAGGAGTGAGGCACAGACTGCTGGGGCCTTGCGGCCCGAAGGCCTACCCGGGCACGGCTGGGGTGGGGAGTCAGCATCGTGAGGTGTCATCTGCCGCCTTCGGAAGTGACAACGTCTAGACCTTAAGACCACGTTTCACCGTACCTGCCTGTTAAAACAGATGCTGGTTCTTCAAAGTCTACTGAATAAATAATCTTCCTGTGTATCTTCATGTGATACTAAATCATTTGCATTTTGTAGTACTGCTGTTTTAGAACGGATGTAAATGCTTCTCGGTAATCTCTGTGCTGTACTTCTTACGGCGTACATTAACTTATCTCTGCGTAATTATGCCTGTCATACACAGTGACTTGCTCAGCTTTGTATAAACTATCCCCACCTTGAAAGTTTACCTAGTTAGGTAAAGTGTAGCAGTTCATTGGGGTTTTGTTGGTACACATACCCTTGCTCTGCAACTGCTGTTGAAATTCTCAGCCACTAATGCAAATTCTTTCTAATCTGCGAGCCAAATGGCTGCCTGCATCAGATGGATTACTTCGTCCCAGCAGCGTACAAAGGGTTGGGTGGCTACAAGTGAATTTTCATCCCTGTCATCTCTTGGATATTTTAATAAGCTGTTACCAGTTAAGGTTAATCATGAAGACTGCCATGTTGCTGCTCCCTTGCTCTGCTACGGAGCTGCAAAGTTCTTGTTGGTAACTTGGGGGAGTTACGATTTTCTCTTTGGGGACTGGCTGAAGCACAAGTTAAGGTTTCAAAACTTCTTCCTCCATAGCGGCTACGCAATGATGTATTTCATCCATGTCGGGTAGGACCGTCAAGTACGCCTGTGTGTGAACACGTGCTGCACCTGGACCGCGGCCCACCTTGGAGTGGTGAAGCCCCTGCAGAGCTTTTCCTTACTCTCCATTTCCTATCGTTGCTGAGGAGTTGGAGAGCGGCCATAATTCTCCCCGTTCTGTGAAAGTGCCGTTTGAAGATTCTGTTTCTTCTAATGTTGGAAAACGTTGGGAGACTCCCTTCGCATTTTTATTACCCAAGCAGTAAGCCAGCTGATTTCATAGGCCACGGCCTGCGGATGATTTATGGGACCCGAGGAGCTGGTTCTGTGCCTTCAGCAAGAGGCATGCACTAGAGACGGGGGCATTTTTTTTTTTTTTCCTTGGAACAAACGCTTAACTAAGCACCTACACCTGTTCCCCCTCGTTGCTGGTGCCATGCTAACATAGAAAGTCTGCATGTCTCTGATTGTCTTACCCTGTCTCTATGATATTCTTTAAACACTTTTTATGCTCGGAAGCTTTGCAATCTGATTTCTGCTCAACAAGAAACTGAAACAAGTTTCTAGGGGGAGCAGTGAGGCTGCTGGCGGTTGGTCTCAGAATGAGTTTCTCCTGCCCCTAAATCCTGGAGAACTTAAATCTTTGAAAGCAAGGGGAGTTCCAGGCGAGTTTATGCTACGCCAGGGTGCTTGGCTGCCAGATTAGGGGCGCAGTTAAATGATAGACGCAGAAAAACAGACTTACGGGTAAGTGTTTCTAGGCTGTTTACTCTCTGGTCTGTCAACATACTGCAAGAGAAAACTGAAACTGATTACATGTAGTAACTTGGGAGGATACCTGTGTAGGGTTTGTTTTTTTGGTTGTTTTTTTTTTTTTTTTTTTTTTTTTCCACAGAGTAGGGAAATGCACATTAAAAATAGAACGATCGTAAACTGAGCAAATTTGGTGAAGGTGTACTCGGGGCATGTGCTGCTTCAAGTTTTTATAAACACTCTTTCCACTTGCTATTTTTAACTTTATGGAAGACCACGGTGAAGAACAGGGGACGTATTATACCGCACCGTCACGTGCTATCAGCTTTTCAAGACGTTTTTCAGGTGAAAGCATGGGACAGTGTCACCTCCCCGGCCACTGGCCCCTCTCTGCGTGACCGCACGGGCCCCGCTGCATGGGAGGAGGCGACGCCTCTCTATCCGCAAACCGTCCCTTCTCCCGAAAAGGTGCTTTCCCCCTCAACCCAAGACCGACTGAGTAGGCCAGACGCGAACGACACGACGTGGAAGGGTTTCGGACTTCCTCCGGAGAAGCCTGAAATGTTTCTGCGGCTGTAGCGGCCCTCACGGCTGCAGCACCGACCCGGACGCCTGGGTTGACGGAGCCGACGACCCAAGAAGCGAGAGGAGCTTTTGACATCCACGTTGTCCGGGTCCAGCTCCCGGCTTGGCAACGGCGTGCTAAGAGAGCGTAGAGGAAAACCTGTGCGAGACCCTACGAAGATGCCTTCTCGCTTTCCCGTCGAAGAGGTACGAGTGTGGGTGCAGCAAACGGCCCCCCAGAAAGGAGCGGCGGGAGCAGGGGGGGGAGGGTGCCCCTGCTCGGCAGCACGTGACCTTTGTTTTCCCTTCGCCAACCTGCTACAAACAATGATGGTGAAAAGTTACCTCGTCAAATGACTCGCTGAAAATTCCTGTATCGCAGAGCGTCTTTACGCTGGGTTTACATTTTAATCTCTTTATACTTTTAAGACGCTTATTTAGTTTCCAGAGCGACGCAGGGAAGACCGTTAAGCGTGCTACTGGTAATCGCTTTTTGGTGGGGTTTGTCTGATTTACTTACGGGATGAGTTTGTTTCGCTTTGGGAAGGTACGCCTTGCAAGCGCCACAGCGGCAGCGCTCGGCCGCCCCCCGGGTCCCGGTGCCGGTGCCGCGGGCGGGCAGCGCTTAATGGCCGCTTCCCTTTGAGAACCCGACCCGCTGGGGACAAAGTCCACCCGAAATCGTCGGACTCGAGCGATCCTACCCCCGGCCCCCGCCCCGCCTCGCCCCGGCGGCAGGGAGGAGAGCGGCGGGCCGGGGTTCGCGGCCCGGCCGGG
>VYZV01022938.1:914-12826 GCA_013401275.1 Pandion haliaetus
GGAAAAGTAGGAACCACAGACTCTATACTGAATTCAAAGGGAGGTACCTTTGCCAAAAAGGCAAGTGAAATTTTAGTTTGCCAGTGATACCAGAGTAGTACAAGAAATTGCAATTTCAATACTTACTAGCATTAAGAAACACAAACTGACCTCATTTTACGAAGATGACCTTTTCTAATAATTTGTTACAGCTTTGCTATTGTATAGTTTCTTGCCACTGCCAATTGTTCAAATTACTTTTTTTTTTAAATGTAAGCACTACTTTAAACATACTTTTACAAAAATAAAGTACAGAAAGGCTTGGTTAATTTAAAAATATTTTAACTGTCTGNATTTAAAAATATTTTAACTGTCTGGAATACATTTAAAAACTGCAGCATTTTATTTTACAGTATATTAAATAAGCTTCATAATTTAATGTCAAGAGCCCTAGTCCAAGGAAACAGGAAGCACACCGCACAGAACAGCATGTTTATGAAAATGTTGATGTAAGGGTAGGCTTTAGACTGCCAGGGGAGCTAAATACAATATAGGTGCTTTAAAAGTTCCCCTACTTTTCAAGATCAGTTTTGAAGTAGTCTCTCTTTTCTAAATGGAAATTTTACATAATTTATGTAACTTTAAAAAAACTGTCCTGACCTTAAAACTTGAGTGTATGCCATTTAAAGATGATCAAATGTTTTCCATAATTTGTCCAAAAAAGCAGAAAATAACTTATTGCACTCCTATTTTAATGGAAGTGCTATATTTTTGAAACAGTCTCCTCTCTCTTATTCTGCTTCTGAGAAAATATGACTCTCCCCATAAGAAAATTGATGAATAGATGTTATCCTGCAACATAAGATGGTCCAAATAGTTGTCAGAACTGCTTCTACTGCTGTGAAGTGTGTGTTCACTTTAAGACGTTTTAAAATACTGTAAGCTTACAACTCTGTACACTTGGGTCAAAATATATTAGCATCACAGAGTAAAATACATACTAGAGGTAACTAAGAATTATGTCACTCCATCCAAATGGTGAAAATATTCACCCAGGTGCTTATCTCTCTTCTTGCCTTCCTGACATCTGGGTTTCAACTCTCACACTCATAAAAAGTGCAGCTGCTAAAGTTGTTCCCCCATGTTCTGTACATCTGTGCACACTGCAATGCCTTTGAATTCCCCTCTTGCCTCATTCCATCAAATAATGTTTTTTTTTTCCTGAATATGCTTCCAAGCCTCATGTAACAACTGCCCTTACCGATCTGATCTACTCATAATGTATCACTGATGCTTCTCCTGGTCTTACGAAGATTCCAGTCTTTATACCCTATGAAGCTGATTTTCGTATAATTTAATTTCTGGTGCCTTCTTCCTCTTCTCTTGGTACCCTGTGCAACAAACCAATGTAAAATCATTCATGAGACCATGTCTTTTTCACTCTAACACACATTCTTTAGGCCTAGTTTTATTTCTACAACAAAATATGAGGAAAACAAGACTGTCTTGCTTTCTTTTGTGATTTATTTTATTATACCCTTGCTACGGAAATAACGCTGTGTGGTAGAAACATAAAATTGTTCCTTGACAAACAGTGCTTCAGCACAGTAATAGATTTCATAATTTTCTGCAATCTGTGTGGTTCCTGTAAAACACTTCTCATGTTTTCATGAGATAAAGAGCTAAAAGTGATATGAAAGTGATTATTTTACTGTTGTTGAGACGCCCCTTAAAGAAAATACTCAGATTTTGTTTTCCTTTTTTAAAGCATGGTGTAATCTTCATTATCTTTTGTGTGAGACAAGGAGCAGCTAAGGGGACTGAAAGAGGTATCAGTCTGCTTTTCGTTTGGTGGTTGTTTTTTAGAATAATCTATTACTCTATGGCCAAATTTTTGAAGTTTGTGACCTTTAAGTTTTTCATGTGAATAAATTATACTTTGTTTCACTATGAGAGAGATGAACTATAAGAAAATGACTGATTGTGAAACTGCTTATAGCAAACACCAGTAGCATACCTTCCAGGAAAAGTAAAATAGCTCACTGTTTCTTTACACAGAAAACGTTGTCTAGATGTGGATGGCTAGCTTCATTAGTATCTTTCTGATAAATGAGAACAAAGACAAAGCTATCTTGAGATGAGTCTTCCATCACGCCTCTTTTCAGATANATGAAAGTGGTTACGCTAAGTCAGAGTCAGCGCTAACTGATCAGTGGCTGAACTTGCACTTGCAATTGCTGAGTTTCTTCTGGACCGTATCTCAATGTTCTTGCAAACTGTTTCCAACTCAAAAATTCTTTTGAGTTTGTTGGGATGGTCCTCAAGAAGTTTGAACTCTCTGAAAGCAAGCTGAAAAGGCTGAAAAGGTCTTTCTTCTTCCAGGGAATTAATTATCCAAACTACCTTTGCAAAGTCTGCAAGATGGAAGGTAATTGAGAAATAGAGGAGGCTCCTGTATCTCACATGTGCAGCACTAGACCCTGACTAGTCCCTGCTTAAGCAAGCTGAGTAAATGACCTACTGGATGTGAAACTCATGTTTTATTCAGGGTAGGGTACCATGATCCTGAGAATGTAAAACCTTCAGTACAGACTCAAAACAGAAATACAAAAGGGACCTATGAGATGGATTCAAACAGAAAACCCTCCTAAAAGCATTTAAATTAAGGCCCTGACCCTCTGTTCCTTCATGCTTGTATCTGTGGAGCACTTTTCCTTGTTATTTTGACAACAGTTAGATGCAGTTGTATGGATCATCTGCAGTTCTCTCCACAAATACAGAGCTCCATTTGTTTCCTCCTCAGTTAAAGAACCTATGTATCACTGCCTACCCATCCCATTCTTCAAAATCCAGAGAAAAATAAGCATTCACTACATGGTCTATCTAATTACATTATGCTGATGGTTGTCTTCCATTATATTGCTACAAGACACAGAAACTGATACATTAGTCACAAGGAGCTACCTGGTCTCTTACTTTGAAAAAAAACTTCCAACAATAAACACTGGTATTTTTCAGTGCAAAATACTATATAAGGTTAACTACTCTATTAAAATATAATTTTGCAAATGTTTCTTTGGAAGGGATGAAAATACTCTACACTAGCATATCTACCAAGAGCTAACCACAAGACTAGTATTAAGAGAAATGCCTGGCTAGCTAGAGAACAGGTATACCTTACCTTACAGCCATATATTTTGGATGTCTTTAATTTGTACTGTTTCGCATTTCATTTTTAAAATTTAATTGTATGCATGATACATGAAATGAAGAGCAATTGTTTATACAAATTAATACAGAGTATATATCAGTATTATAGTATATAAAGAGTGTAACTGATTAGCAATGCACAATTATTTACAGTTGCCAACCTGCACAGTTTTATTATGAATGTACACAAGATTTCGTCTAAATGTTTTTCACATAAAAACAACCTTTAAAAGATAACTACTGAAGCTGTAAAATCCAGGAGACAATGAAAGATATCTTTAAGAGCTAACAGCCGCTTGGGTCTGATTCAGTTTTTCAACACTTTGGATGAATAAAATGACACAGCACATAAGTCACTGTTCAGTGCAATGAGAGGGTCACTAATCACTCATTCATTTATCTCTTGCAGTTTGATTAGCTAAAACTATAAATTTTCTTCTGGTAAATGAGTTTTTGCCAGCAGAGACTTGAGCTTAGTTAAACCACGCCCACTTCTGTCCTCTGCTTTGTGTCTCACCATCCTTTCCTAGCATTGACATGAGCATCTCTTGTGTACCATGGCAGGTACTGCTCTGATGTTTCACTGATTCTTCATTTTTGAATCTGGCAGCATAGCTGAAGGATTCATACATGAAGTAAGAAAGTACACACTATTGACAAGACAAACACAAATTATTATGATAATCAGCTTGCAATTTTGTTTTCTTTAACACAAAGCAAATATGCACTGTATAGTATTACAGATTCTTTTGTCCTTACTTGGGAATGCCTTTTTCTGTCGGACGGGAGTTCTTCCTGTGAAAGAAATTGAAGTTCCAGCTCCAAGCAAAATTATTCTAAATGCTATTCAGTGCAATGTTAAAATTCTTTACGTATAGTAAGTCTCCCTGCTTTTTAAATCCCTTTAAGAGAGAATTTTAAATACCTCAGGTAAATTGAGACTAAATACAGAACACAATACAAAATAAATACAAAAAACTACCTAGAGATGAAATAGTATAATCTGTAGAAAATGACAAAGTTATATTACGTTTTCACAGAAGGGATATGGTTACACATGAAATAACAAAGAACTATGCACGGTATTGTGGCATAGTACAGGACCACTTACTGAGGTCAAGAATCAAATTCAGCAATTGAGCATATAGTTGACTCTGCTGGGATCTAAACATATGTTAAGAACAATCATAGCATGTCACCTAAATGAGAAAGAGCACAACTGAATGTATATGAACAGGAATGTACAACAAGAATTAGACACAGGTCTGAATGGATGGAATAATTATTATTATAATGTAAGAAAAAAAACCTGCTACCCTCAGAGATATTTCAAGATAACCGCAGTATCTGAAAAAGTTGATTTCTTTAGTAACTGAGGAATGATTGCACCTTTAATACTATCTTAATGATCCTGTATTTACTTTTAACTATTATACAGATAAATAATATTGAAGACACCCATAAATACCAACACTATCAACAAATACACAAAATTGTCCTGTACATCGAATGAGTAACATGTCAGACTGTTTCGTTCTCAAAAACCATTATTCCTTGAACCAGAACATCCACAGACTAATGGAAGTTCAGTACAGGTGTCAAAGATTTTCTCAGCTCTATCTAAAATTTACTCAGAGATTGCACTGTAAACTTCTGAAACTGGATATAAACATGAAAATGAATCTTCCCGTGTTCCTAAACACATTCAAAGGCCCTACTGTTTCCTAAGACAGACTGTTAACACATACTTAGTGCAGAAAGCGGGAAGTGACTTCTGTAGTATGATCTGAAAAACAAAAAATATTTTTTTTTCCTTCACTTTCAGCTCTCCAAATGCATTGACTAACTACTTCAAAGTAAAATAAAATAAAATAAAGAAAAGGAAGGAATTGCCTGAAGCAGTAAGTTCTTGATCAATTGTTTAAGGAAAAAAAGACTTGTTTTTTAAGTATGGTAAGTGGTTAGTAACTAGAAGTAAGCTCAATGATTATGGAATTGCCATCAAGAGTCCATTCAGAGAGATTTATTCTGTGTTAACCTACTACTGTTGAGATTGATTAAGCTTTAAACACTCATAATAAAACACTGGAAAATAAAACAATCTAATGTGTTGTAACCTAGTTATTTTGTGTCTCAGTTACAACACAGCTTGAAAACAAAGGTTTGGCTGTCTTAGCATGAAAAACTAGCTCTCTGGTCTCACTGGAGTGTTGCCATTTAGTCCAACTCAGTAAAATAAGAGGCAAGGTAAGATGTGACTGTATCTTAAGAGTTTTGTTGGAATCAAGAATCTTAATAATTTTTAAACCTGAATTTAATATATCTAGCAGAGCAGCTCAGTCGGTAACAAAGCACCACGAAGCTCCCCACCCCCTTGGCCACAGTGGGATGAGGAGAAAATACAAAGGCAGGCTCGTGGGTTGAGACAAGGACTGGGAGGGATCACTCCCCACTTATGGTCACGGGCAAAAGACAGGCTCAACTTGGGGAAGAAACAAAATCCATTTCATTTACTACAAATCAAATCAAAACCAAGGATATTAGGAAGGAAAACCAAACATCAGAACCCCTCCCCCCCCACCCCTCCCACCTTCCCGGCTCAGCTCCATTCCCGGTGCTTTCTACCTCCTCCCCCCGGCGGCACAGCACAGGAGGACAGGGCATGGGGGGGTTAGGTCAGCTCACCACACGTTGTCTCTGCCGCTCCTGTCCTCAGGGNCACCACACGTTGTCTCTGCCGCTCCTTTCCTCAGGGGGAAGATTCCTCACTCGTCCCCTGCTCCACCGTGGGGTCCCTCCCACGGGAGACAGTCCTTCACCAACTTTTCCAACGTGGGTCCTTTCCACGGGCTGCAGTTCCTCACAAACTTCCCTGGCACGGGACCTTTCCGCAGGCTTCAGTTCTTCCCAAACTTCCCTGGCGCGAGTCCTTTCCACGGGCTCCTCTCCAGCCACACAGTGCTCCAGCGTGGATTTTCCCATGGAGTTACCGCCATCTTCGGGAGCCTCCGCTCTACCGTTCACCTCCATGGACTGCAGGGGGACAACCTGCCGTCTCGCCACAGGCTGCAGGGCCATCAGCCTCCTCAGGTGCCCCTCCTCCCCATCCTGCGTCACTGACCTCAGTATCGGCAGAGGTGTTCCTCTCACGTTTCCCCAACCCCCACACACTGCTGGTTCCCCTTCTTAAATCTGTTCTCCCAGAGGCGCTCTCACCGTCACTGATGGGGTCGGCCTGGGCCAGAGGCAGGTCTGACTTTTTGGAGCCGGGGGAGCTTCTAGCAGCTTCTTAAAGCAGCCACCTCTGCAGCCCCCTCCCCCACTAGCAAAGAAAACCGCGCCACACAAACCCGTAACACTGAATTTAATATATCTAGCAGAGGAATAAAGTTGAGGCTTGCAATAGCAGATGTCTGGATTTGACGACTGAGCACGTGTATGGTAGTCCTACATTCTTCTGCTTTCCTGAGAAACTGCACTGGGAATGCATAATTCATTTGATGTTCTATGATACATGAGGTAGACTAAATTCTATTTATTTATTTTGGTTTGGTTTTTTACATTTACTGGCATTCACATCTAATTAGGTTCTGCTTTGCTGTACTTACAGACATGTAACTCGCCAACAAAAAGCTAATTTTATTCTGTAGACTGTAGAAGTCAAAATTACCCTGATGATTTAAAAAAATCTTGTGTATTAAAGGTATTTGTATATCAGACATACTGTCCTGTCATACGGGTATCACTTTCTAGGGAACTTTCACATTTCTACACTTCTACATAGTTCAAATTATACCAAATAAAACATCCTAGCAATTTCACAGGAGAAATCAATGTTTAGAAGCCACATGTGAACATTGTAGTTACTCAGGCATTTGCAGCTACTGGATACACATCTGAGATACAGTACTTTTAACAAAAACAAAAGTTCACAAAGTGAAATTGTGGGAGATCTCTATGGCTAGCTTTTCCTCAGAAGCACTTAAAAGATGCTCCTGCTCTCACTAGATGAGGTGTTCCTTTATATACAGGTCAGTGAATTTATTATCATGATCTTGCTGTAAAAGAGAACGTTGTATGAATGCAAAATCATGCATATTGTAAAAGTTATATGACTGGCTTAGATTAGGTTTCACATTGAAAATCTCCATAGAAGTCTTTTGCAGATTAAATGGTGAACCCAGTCCTCTGAATATCAGCTTACTGACAAAAAATACCTTTCCTTTACACAGGATATGTTTAGAGTATCTTCTGTTCAGGCCAGTTTTTGTATTTTGGGGTAAACCAATCCATAGGACAAAAACTCAAAGCTTACAATGCTCTTTTTTGCTATTTTTTGCAAATTTTGTGTAGCAGCAAGCTTGGAGATATGTCAGAGAACATTTTTGACCTAGAAAGTTTAACAGACTGCAGCTATGCCTTCACTGGGAGAAACTTGCTGTGGTTGATTCTCCTCATCCAGTCTGTCCATCCAACTGCTCGGGCTCACTCTAAATTCACCATGGCACCCAGGGCAGTAACATTCACACAAAAGAAACAAATTTAATTACACTAGTGATGAATATCAGAAAAAAATGCAGGTCACAGAGGTCAGCTGGAGGGCTAGGTGTATATGTCCAGGTATGGGCAACTTCAGTCAACAGAATTTTAAAATGGCAACCTCAAATAGTATTTCTTTACTTAAAACATAACACTTTTCACCAATATCCAACCTGACTTTGTGCAATGCTAAAATGTTCCGAAAACCAGACGTGTGCACACACCTTACAAAACTCAACTTTCCAACCTCCACTGATTTCATTCTCTAAGCGTGCCTCCTTCATTTCCCTCTGGAAGACTGACAGGACTATCAGCTCCCCAAGCCCCACCCTCTCTGCTATATATAGGGCAGGACCTATACATAGATTCTATACTCCATCCTTTGTAGAAGTAATTCTGTCCCACCCACTACTTTCAGCCTTACCTGTCTTGTGGAGAATCCTGTTCGCAAAAACATGTCAAAGTTAGGACATACCGTAAATGACAAGCCTCAGGACTGATAGATTCCCATTTGCCTTGACCGATCAGAAATCTCCCTTGCTCCCTGCAAGTGTCTGCAACCCAACAACCTATGGTATTGATTTGTAACTGCCTTAAGTGCATTTCTTCCACAACTGTGCCTCAACGAAAGAGAAGAAACAAACAAAAACCTTTCTAGTGAATATAAACTACAGAGGACCTTGTTAGTATCGTCTAGAAAAACAAGACACATGGTGCAGGATCCAGTTCTGACGGTGGAGAGAGGCTGGAAGAGGGGGGAGAGACTTCCCCTTGCTTCTTTATCCCAGTTTTTAACTGGGATATGCCCAAATACGCCCACTTAAACCACAGTGGCAGCACCGCTTCTCTTCTTTCCCTTCCTCTGGAGACACACAGTGCAGGATCCAGTAATCCCATCCAGTCTAGCCACACAAAGTGTTAGAGAGGGAGACGACTAACCCTGCGTACAGGGCTTATGTCACAAGGGCTCCTGTTCTGCAGCACAAAGGTACTTGAACTAGCTTTAAATTAGCAGTATCAAGTGCCTGCAGGAGTTCAGCGCCAGTGGCACACAGCTCAGCACAAGAAGAGTTCACCCTGCTTCCCAGCAAACTGTTACCACTCCCCTTGCTAGTTAGGCTAAGGGCAGCTACACAAGACTACAGCAGAGCAATCTTCTGGATAAGAGGAGAGACAGCAGATGGATACAAATGAGGAAGCACAGGGAAACAGACTTCGCAAGTTTACTTCTGCAATGCTGCTACCCGTGTTCGGTGCAAATTCTTTTGCTGCTTTTTCATTGATAACAGGCCCTAAGCATTCAGCTTCAGTATTTCCAGCATTAACCTCCACTGGACAATGACAGCTTGCCCAATTCCCTATTTCTGTTATACCTCTTAATGCATAGGGCTGGGGCTGGACTAATCCCTGGGGACAAGTTTTGGAGGAAAAGGCCAAGTTCTTTCTATTAAAGATCTACAGCTTTCACATTAGAAAAGCAAAGTAAATTAACCTATCTTTGGCATTTTGCTAAGTTGGATGAAAGACATGTTGTTTCACTTTGCTTTGTTTTGTGGTCTTTATCGTGTAATGTTTGACTCCTTACCGGTCATGAATTGTATCCACGCTATTTAGAACCTTTGCAAGAGAATGAAGACCTACCTGATGGCAAATCAATTTTCCACTATTGTTTCTATCTCTTCAATACTAGCTGTTACCAAAGTTAGAAATTGATAATATATTTGTACCATCCCCCTAAAACAATCTGACGAGAGTTTTTAAGGGAGCTCTGTTTAGAGACTGCAATGTCAGCATTTTATTAGAAAATGCTTTCTAGTAAACAGTTTACATGGAAGTGTGTTTTTGGGAAACAATGTTCATAGCTGAAAATACAGGATCAAATGATACATTATCAGGTTTTGGATATATATTTTTTTTTAAGGAAACCCTACTCTTTTGTGATATCATAAGATAAAAAATATTGTTTGAAAACAGCACTTAATTACCTTCTGTCCAGGAGACCACAACCAGAACATTGTACTTACACTCCTTTGAGATTAGTGAAATGCTGGAAACCCTGTCTTTCATAAAGAATCAGCAAAGCTCCATTTACTATTCCTGAAACATTGTATTACTTGGGAATTTCAACCAGGACTAAGACTTTAAGCAAATGGTAAGAGCTTTAAAGGAAACTGGTTTGTGCAGAACAATAAAGGTGTGTCAGCCAAAGATGTATTTAAAAAAAAGAAGCCTCATCTTGCTGCAGTAAGAAGACAGTATTGAAACAATCAGCTGATGTCACTCTATTTAAGGAAAAAGCTATCTTTGAAATTATTCATAATTCTGACATATTAGGTCAAATGGAACTCTATACATGCTGAGAAAATTCCTGACCTTCCTTTGACAGAGGCCTATTTTTTTAACTGAGTGCAGTAAAAGGCTTACAGTAACTGAATCTGGAAATACTACTTTCTTTTTTTGCTGTTTTGTTACAGTCAGTGTTACTAGGATATTTTACTAGCTATCATAAATCTTTCAGAACATCAACTGTGGTCACGACATTTTACAGAGCACATGTTGTACACCTGTGGACTTTTGACAAAGAAAAAGATATTTCCTGAAGAATCAGATACCATAGACAAGGGATAATACAAGGATTCAGGTGCTTAGTGTCTGACATCTGGAATGGCCTATCTTCAATAAAGACTTAGGGAAAAAAAACACTACCAGCAGGAACTGCAATTCATATTCACTATAGAATAGTATTACTAAAGCAACAGCTTTCAAATAGTAAATAGAAGATTTTTTTGTCCACTAATTATTTTAAAATTCCACATATTCTTTAAGGATCAATCTACTTGGAGCTTTACAACTTACAGTGATATGACACCATGCCAACATTTTAGATTTTCTTAAAAGTCATGTCAAAAGGCACTAGAAATGCAGACAATGTAATAGGGTGAAGGAGAGGAAGAACATGCTGGGTTCCCTTCCTGATTCTCTCACTTGCTAATTTATTGATCTTGTGCGGGTCATTCAGTCTGCCAGTATTTCCAGCCGTAGCAATTATGTCAATTCCTACAATTTTTGAAAACCATTTTGAGGTGATACTGCTGTGAGAACACCACTATGCATCCCTGAACACTTCCAGGGCATCAGAAGCTCTCAAGCACCCTGCTAGAACCTACCTGTCAATCTAACCTAGAGCTCTGATGCAAATACTGAGCTGCATGGAAGCTACAAACAAAATTTTACAGCTAGTTAAGTAAACAATCACAATTACCAATAAACACAACTGCATGTTTGTGCTAAGGCTTGCTGAGTCATTTTACTGGCACAAGGAAAGAGTGGAAAAGCAGGCAGAGGGATGCTAAACAAAGGTAGTGAGCAGCCTCCAAGCGGGGCAGTCCCAGAAAGGACATGACCTCCCTTTGAAGCAGTCATTGCCTCAGTTCCTGCAGATTAACGAAGCTCCAAACTGATGCCAACACAAGACAAGCCCGATTTCACAATCTGCCTGTGCCTGTAACATTTCACACTAAGAACTCTCTGTTGCAGTGTTTCCACAGAAGACATTCAGCAAACAACTAATGTAATCTAAAAGAAGTAAATCGCAGAGACTCAAAATCTTAATTGCTGCAGTGGAAATGTCGACAAAGGAAGGGAAATTCAAATGTATATACACTTGCTTCAAGAAATAGTCTTCCTGTGTTTATTTGTTAGCCTAATGCTTAAAGGGAGTGAGAAAATACTGTTGATTTCCATCTGCTGGTGCTAAGGTTTGAGCTAGTAAGTTGCCCTGTGAACCATTGCTCCTTTCAGTTAAATATGATAATACCAGAAAATGCATGCACAAGAACAATACAGCACCCACTAGCTCCCAGTTTACACCTTGTGCTGATTCTTTTAGTACAGACTTAATTTTCTGAAAATTGACAACTGAATTAATTTTTCAGAAATTCATTGAGACATCTACACTCATAATTTTACGTGTCTGCAGCACAAGAAAAAGAACAACACACCCAATTACCACAAATTTAAAAGATAGTTCCCTCTGACTAAGCTAACAAAACCTGTTTGGATGACTGAATTACCATGATCCCAAAAAACAGTTGTCTTCTGGGGGAAAAGAATCTTGGATAATTAGAAAGCTAAACCTTTTTTTTTATTAGCTAAAGTAAATTTAATTTGTAAATAAACACAGG
>VYZV01022956.1:0-15091 GCA_013401275.1 Pandion haliaetus
AACCAAAACATGTTAGGAAACAGGACAGAAAAAACAGATGTTGGCTACTGAAAAGAAGCCTAGAAGAAATTAAAAGATAAAAATTACTTGGAAGGGGAAGAAGGCAAAATTGCTTATATGCATCTGTTTACAGGACAAATTGAATGCATACAAAGAAAGACTAGAGATTAATAACCTCTATCAGTGTGATTTGTACAACTGATTTGCTATGACTCCAAACCCGGAAGTTACACTTAATTGTTTTAATATTTTTCTCATTAAACAAAAAAGAAAACCCTACACTTGAAGTCAGAGAAGTATTTCCAAAGGTAAGCTCACTGTTTAATTACAGAAATGACCAAAGACCTAGCTCCAAATGGGGTCCAATTATAGTAGCTGTTGTAAAGACTACAAGGAAGAACTCCCTGTACAGCACTTTTATGTTATCTTAGGTTTTGTTCTTTCTTTCTTTGGAAGATCATAAACCATGCAAATAATCCTTCTCTTGAAATATGTTTGTACAGCATTTCTCACAGCAATGTGCCTGTCCTGATGGGAAAGGCAGCAATACAACTCATCAGCCAGAAAATGATGCTGATTTCCCACTAACATTTTCAAATTTCTTCATATAACCTACCTTTGAATTTCAGCAAATCTCAGCTGAATATATTTTCAGTAGCCTGGAACATTTCGTATCGCTGACTCGGCACAATCAGTGATGTAATTTAGTGCTAACTTGCAATTTGCACCTGTCTATCACAGATTTCTGGACGTGTCCAGTACAGTTCTGTAATCTAATATAGGAGAAAGCTAAGCACCCATGCAGCTAGAAGAACCATGCCCAATTGGAGCATTAGCCTCTAAGAAGGAAAACAATATGTAAAAATTTACTGAAAAATAAATCCTTTTGACATGTTGATACCAAAATGCTACTTCTCTCTAAAATATTATTTGCTAGATAAAGTAGTACATCCATGTATGATATCAAACACAAAGGACATTTTTAAAAACGTAAGGTTTCTTATACAAACAAGTGATTTTGTGATGCAAGGACTCCGAAAGATATCGTAGGAATCTTGGAACAATTAAAAGCCTTTTAAAATTACCTTTCAATGTTTGGTTTCATATAGAAAAAGAGACAATTTACTGTGTAAACCTTATTAATAATACTTCAAAAATAGCAGGACAATTTCAGCTAATTTTGCTAAAAGGGTAGAGGTCCTAAAGATACTACATTCACTGACATTTGTTAAATAGAATACGTAAGAGGAAAACACTTATGAGCAAGTTCCACCAAGGGACAGATACAGGGTGGGTGATGAGTGGTCAGACCTTGCACCTTTAAACCAGGCGAGTAAGTGAGGTACAAATAGGAGCACTATAGCACGCAGCCAGAGACAGAGGAGAGAGCTAATATTACAGAGGTTTTTAGCAACTTGTGATAAGTAGGTAAATTAAATAGTATTACACTCATCCAGCTATGGATTGCTTTGTGTCAGCTTATCCTCCAAACAGGTAGCAGACTACGTACCACAGGTTGAGGTATTTTCCCCATTCGCCCACTTCAAATAATACCATCAGCATATTTGTTATACTACCCCCTACACTAGTCTAGAAAATGCAAAGAAAAAAGAAAAAAGAGAGAAGTAATTTAATCTACCCTGCCTGTGGTTCTTTTAAGACGCTCTGCCCAGATTCCACTTTTTAAATCCAGCAAACAGAAAGACCAGATTTAAAGCATCAGCTTCTACTGACATACAAATTTGCTGCACATGGCAGTTTACAAGCAGAAATGCAAATGCATCTTTAAGAACTACAGTTTCTGTAAAGCACTCGAATTCAAACAATTTCATCACCAAGATTCTATTCTTGTTGACCACCAAAAATGCCTCCTCCCCCATTGCTAATCAAAGACCCACTATCTGTAGCCTACACCAAGACACAAAGACCATACTTACACAGTTAAGATGACTGTAGCATACACTCTATCAGCCTACAGAAACCTTGGCTAAAAACTTCATGGACAGAGCTTGACTTCTGGCACTTAAAAATATCACATTAATATTTTTAACTCATTTAGAATAAAATTTTATTTCGAGATCTCTGCCCCTCCTTGGTCTACCTGAAGCTTTGTACCTATTAATAACCATAAAGCATATTGAACTCCTTGACCCTCTGTACAAATCTCAAACAAATAAGCATCATTCCAACAGGCAGACAAAATTACTAGTGCTCAAACTGAAGACAATCCTAATGTGTTTAGGAAAGTTCCCTTTACAAGTACAAGGACAACCTGGTGTGGTGGGAATATCTGCTAGACTCCAAGTGATTCAACAAATTCCTCAAATGATTCGGTGAGGTTCTTAACCACTCCACTCTTTTCCACACACAAGCACAGCCATCTGAACTGGGTGGGCTATTGTGCTTCAGCAGAATGTCAGAAAGATAACTGGGAAGGGTTGTTTACACCGGACTTCCACTTTGAAAACCTCACCTTAAATTTCAGTTTCATATTAGAGTGTCATTTATTCTTCCAAAGGGTAATACAGTGAGAAAAGCTTTCATTTCACCTCTTCTGTCTTTATGGAAGATGAACGGAAGACATTCAAACTAAAGTAGAAGATCCATTAATCCTTTAAGAACAACAATAATACAAGGACTCCACAAAAATAGGCAAAGGGATTATCTACCAAAAGATAGATTTAAGTCAGATCTTTCTGAAAATCTTTTCACAAGAGTATAGGAAGTTGTTAAAGGCCATGCGACAGGAATGACATGCCAAAATAGCACATAGATCTATCTTCAAAGGGAAACCGCTTCAGTGATGCTAGGGGAGTACAGCATACGCATGTAACACTTGGAAAGAGAGCAGCTGCTGCTGTTTGTGACAAACAGAAAGGTTTCCACTGATGTATCAGTTTTATCACAAGGACTTCCCAATCTGGTTCAGCGCAGAGCACCAGCTTGACTGTTGGGCACTTCATTTTAGCAAGTGCCAACTAGCCAGCTTTTGGACTGTCAAGCAAAACAACTGCTGGTCTCGTTCTGTAACAACAGAAGGAAACTGGTAGAGATGTTCACCTTCAAAACTCAGTACCTCCAATCAGAAAGAACCATCTATGCTTTTTGGTGGAGTACACAACCCTCATTTTGTGACTCAGTTTATTCAGAAGCTGGGAAAGAAAAGCCAGAGGACAGCACAGCCAGTCAGGTATTTTTACCTGCTTTGGCTTTTCTGCCCAAGTTATTTGCCCAACAATCAGAGGATTGTTTTCAGAGAGAGAAAGTAACAACAAGTTTGGAGAAGCTGTTCTATCATGGCAACTGTGATTTACTGGTTATGCTCCTTCAAATATACACACTTGGAAACTTTTTAAGATTCTAAGACAGTTTATCAACAAGTCCCTAGAACAACAAACTAATTAGACCAGATTTCTCTATTATTGGATTTCAAAAGTGAGACTGTCATGTATGTTAATTCTTAGAATTATTTCAAATAATTAAAAGTTCCATGCCAACATAATATCCACAGTTTTCCACAAGGCATCACCAAGCTTTTACTCACTAAAGCACTGGAAAATGTTCTTTTAAAGCACTTAAACTGTCACTGAACTTGGACAAGTCACTGCAAAACAGTCCTACTACTATTTCCTAAATATTTCACTGGAGTTCAAAGCAATATTTTGAAAGTTTATCAAACCAGTGATAAGAAAATGTAGTTAATTTAAAGGCAATACTAAGCAGCAATAAGACACACACTGCCCCTTCAAATATCTGAATGTGGCAATTTTAATATTTTCTTCCATATAAGGTGCTTCACATGATCATCTCCCAAGATGGATGGCAATCATTTATAAACTTAGCTATTGTTTGAATGACAGTTATCTACATTAGTGATACATACATCTAATGTATTTTCTCTTATACACCTTAGATGTATATCATGTGGCATCAGAAGATTTACCCAAAGTTTTATCACATAAAAACTTCAAGATTTAACAAAAATATACAATACAAAAGTTGAAAATTGATCAGAAAAGAAAGCATAGTCAAAAAAAGCATAAGTGATTGACTCAAGTAAGGACAAACACAGGGGTATTATCTTCAGAAGCTACATCAGAAGGGCAGAAGGACTCAAAAGCAACAGCAAAAAAAGGATAAAACAAAAAACACACAAAAAAGAATTCTTTAAAAGAAACAACCATTAAAAACACAATCATAAGATGCAGATGTTTTTATGCTTAACGGTATTATGTCAGCTACCTGGAATTCCTATTTTTCCCACCTTAACACAATCTTCAAGCAAACTGAATTACAGACATACTCCTTCAGCAGGCTTTTTATATCAAGTTTCAGAAAACCAGCAATTCAACAGTATACCAGTAAAACGTGGATGATGTAGTAGGCTAGCACACCGTCTGGAAAACTTTGGCATCTAGAATCTGTCTTCAGTTAAAAGTGAACATCCATTAGGGTATCCTGGTCTTTTTCTTGATGTGACAAAAGTTATCACAAGTGCTAGCAACTAAGCCTGACTGGTTTTGCTTCTAGTAAATTTAGAACTCTGTTATTGGAGTGACTGAAGAGTACAGGCATAGATACCCGGCAAAGCTTGTTTTCACAACAAATTCAAATTCATGTTTGTTCAGATTATCCTGTTAATTGTACAAAAATGTTAAAATTGTGTGTTAATTTAAAAAAAAATATCTATATATAAATGCATGAACTCTTTAATTTTTTTTTTTTTTCCAGTTTCCCTCATTCTCTCCAATGATTCCGGCCCTCCTTCACAATCCTAAACTTAAATTTATTCCTCCTTTTGGAATTAATTCCAGGTTAAGCAGTGAGCTATCCTAAGAACCTGGTCTCATCTCCAGGCACCAATCCCACCTATATTTACTACCACAATATACATTATAGGGATACTTATGTTCTTTAGAATGAGCAAGTAAGAACTCCTAATTTTGACTAACATTAGCACACATTTTTCAAAACACAAGCATCTCAAATGGAAAGGCTACAAAGTAAGTGAAGTAGACAGTATTTCACCCAAGCAAACAAAACTGGTATTTCCACTCCTGTAACCCTGAAATCAACAATACAAAAAGGATATCCTGTCCAGGAAGCAAAATACACTAATTTGTATCATTCTCACTATGTTTAAAATTGTTTCTCCTTATTTTCACAAAGCCTTTAAAGCACTATAAAATTGAAGATCTGTTAGTAAAGCAGGCAAGCAAACCCCTACCACTCAGAAGCCATTTCAGATCCCTTTTCCCCGTCTCCTACCTGGCACTGCTACAAACACACTCTTCCCACTTCAAGGCAGGCAAAAGTCGAGCGCTACAAAAATCATGTAGGAACACTTAAGAAACACAATCTTAAATGACGAATGATGTGTTTCCAAAACAGATTAGATTTAAAAAGGAAAAATAAGTACTACTCGTGAAGTTCTTAATGACTTGTTTTCTCTCAGGCTACTTATAAACCCAGTTAGTCAAAACAGAATAATAAAATGGCCTACCTTAGAAGTAATCCATTTGATAAGGATCAGAGCTAAACACCAGATCAATGCAATTCCCATTGGATCACCCCGAAGACCTGAAGCATAATCTCCTCCCTGATCCCCGCCAGTGCTGGAAGCGGTGTGAGGGTTTAAGAGCCTGAGAAGTAGCGCGCAGAGGTAAGGCAGAAGGCAGGCGGGAGGGCAGGCAGGGGCTGCCTGCACCGCCAACAGCTGCGCAAAGGCTGCCGTCACCTGACAGCCCCAGCAATTTGCTCTGCATGAGCAGCAATGCCCTGTACGTCCCACTGCCAACTCCGCACTCAACAAGAAAGCTTTACAACCAGAGGACACGGCAAATCGTAAAGCCTTGCTAAACCTTACCAAAATGCTAAAGGAAATGAAAAAACATGATTACGTGCTTTTATAACACATACCTGAACACAGCAAAGCTTGCTAGACTACAGGATCAAACTCCAGTACTCAAACCACCACCTGAGCTAATTCAGGATACTGCCTTGCCTTTAAATGCTATGAAGAGCCTGTTTCCAGCAGATTTCACCATAGCTGATATTTACAAGTTCCTTTTATCTCTGCCACCTGGAGAACTGCTATGAACTGAACTTCAAAACATATTTCAAGGTTGCTTTTATAGCAATTTACTATAAATAAAGTTAATGCACTGAATACATGCAATCATTGAAACCAATCATGGTTCTCTAATCTCTTCTTTTGTCCACTAAATACCAAGCCATCCTTCATACTACCTTTCTAGCCACACATACTCATGCCTGAACAGGCATGTTGCTTCCGTTTATTGTTCTGAGGGTTGAACTTGCCTACAATCCCCCTCACACACACACCCCGGCACTTTCCATGGTTGGAAAGCAGAGTAACTTCCTCCAAGAGCACTGATTATGTAGCCAAGTGGTCCTATATACTTGGTGCAGCTTTGAGATTCATTTTAATTTTTGTCATTTTAACCTGACAAAAATGTTTCATTTCAGACATACAAAGAAATCTCAAATAGTTTGGAAAAAAAGTAGCTGTGGATGGAAAAAAGGAACAGAGCGTAGGATAATGAGAAGTTTAAAAGGATGAAGTGGAATAACTGAAAGGAAAATTATATGAAGATTCTGCTCTTCCTGTAATTATTCTTTTATTATAAGAAGATCATATTGCAGATTCTAATACGTGCACAAAATAAAAAAAGTTAGCACAGATTACCAAAGCAGTAACTTCAGCACTGAAAAATGAATTTCCTCCTATTCACAGGAAGAGGACACATACCACAGGGGCTGTTTACTGAATGAAGGAGAAGACTCAGTAACTGGGGTAGGGTTCTGTGGTATTTTATAATATGATTCCCAATATTTGTGCTGGCTTTTAAGCAATAATCATGATCTCAGCACCAGCTGTGGGTTCCTACAGCACCATTACATTCCAAACACCTGTCTTCTGCTCTCTCCCCTCCCTATGCCCCTGAAAACCAGTCAGATCAAAACCACATGCAAGAACATCCAGAATGGACCTTTTGGAACCTCACTTAATGAATACAGCACTTACCTAAAGGTCTGCCAAGTTCCACCCAAAATACAAACTATCACAGAGGTAGATTTAAAAACATTAACCTTGTCAAGTGTTTGGAGATGGTAAGACACCCTGACAGTTAGTCATCACCAGTCTGATTATTACTTTAAAAAAAAACCAAAAAACCACAATAAATGTCATTAGGCTATAACTGCATGAGCAATTTGGCACAACTGGAACAGATCAAAACACAGCTGCTGCTGAGGTCTTTACACCTATACTACATGAAGCCCAGGAGGGGTTTTTCTGCAGGCCACATTTACTCACACTTCCTGAACTGGACCAGACCACAGGAGGTTCAAAGCTGCCAAAAATGACCGATAACTGGTCAAACCTCTACAACCCTATCAAGGATTAGAGTACATTTGGTGCACTGAGGAGCAGAAGGGCTTAAGTTTCTTTTGAAAGGAGCCTACTTAGCACATAGCAAAACGACTCCGGAAAACAGACAAATGGTCATGATAAACAGACACAATGAGGTGATTTGCTTCAAGACTGAACTCTCCTCCAAATAAAACTCTTAACACAAGTAGCTTTATACTCTTTGAAAGGTCAAGCATTTCCGTCACCACTGTTTTCCATCCCTGACCAGTCTTCTCTGTTTTCCTGTCTCAAAACACACGTTGGTGCATGTGGATGGTCTTATCCTGGGTGCATATTGGAAACACAACATTATTTTAGAAAACACAGCGATACAAAGTAATCACCCTTTCCTCTTTGTCTTCCAATAATAAGTGGTTTAATTAATTAGCTTCCTCCTACTGAAGGTTTTTCTTAAAACTATTGTCTCATGTATAAGTTTAATACCAGAACGCAGAAATAAAAGTATCTGCCCACCTCTCAAGCACCACTACAGCATTACTTGGTTTAACTATGACTTGGAAATGGAAAGACTGTTTCAGAAATAGGATTCTGAATCTGGAGACAGAGGAAGACTAAAAAGTGCAATGGTTTGCACAAGAAGTATAAAAAAGAAGCTGAAGTGCTTCTTTGGGGGAAAGTACTGCTTTGAATAACCCCATCAACAATTTTAAAGTGAAGGTGAGTATGTTTTACAAGCTTATGAAACAAAATGATTCAAGGTCATTTGCAAGTATGGTGAACCCTCAGGTACAAGACTACATAAAAATAAGATAGTACTAAATTCCCTCTGTGATAACATACTACCTAAATTCTGGGAGTGCGATCAGTGACCCTTGAGCTGAGGACATCATCAGTCTCAGCTTCATCTTGAAATGAAGGACCACAGAAGAAAGAACAGCTATCATACATTGCATTTTTTGTCTTTTAAAAATTATGGAAGTTCCTATGGCTGTTTCATTTCCTTTCTTCTTCTTTTATTCTTTCTTGCTTTTTAGCAGATTCTTTTCCAGGTTTTTTTAAAATTAATTTTCTCAATGCATGCAGAGATACCATGTTTGATAAGGCAAGATTTCCAGCACTTAATACTCAAATATAGCATACAAGTCTATCTAATTCCACTGTCCTTACCATCAGCTCAAATGTACAAGGGCAATTGCTATCTCTTACCATTTCCAAACAAATATCGAAGTGACTTTAGAGTAAACTTAATGATACATGGCATTGTAGATGCATCTAAGCAGTTAAATGCATGTTTTGCTACAATTTTTGCTACAATTTTTGCATTTTCTCAGTAAACCTTTCTGTGTAATTCATTGTAAGACAAGAATTTGTTACCAATGCAGCAGAAAGCACCTGGGGCCTTGCAACAGTTGTTACAAAGATTCCACTAAGTAATTTGCTAAAGATACCAGTTTGCTCTCACTGTGCAACTGGCATCACATGGGACCAGCTCCTACCAATTCAAAGAACCTCTCCACTAATGTGCTATTTTGATTTGCAAGGATCCAGTTATTTCCATATGTGCTCCTAGAGATCTGCGAGGCTCCACATGGAAACCCATTATTTCCTAATAGTGTACTCTTATTTGAAGGACTAAGTACAGGATCCCAGTTTTACTTGTATATTTCTAAATACCCATCTGTTCCAATCCTTTTTTTTTTTTTTTAAATACATTTCAGCAGTCCTGAAGAATGACTCAGCATAGCCTTACAAACCTCAGTAACTACTCTATGTACAGGATTGTCTTTAAGTGCTCCCCCCCAAAAAAAAAATTCAGTAACATCTATTGGAAATCCAGAATTGAAGCAACAGCACCATATTTCACAGACATTATTTGGTCTCATATGATACTCCTGTTTAAATGCAGCAGGGCTTCACAGATCTCCATTACCACATAAGGGTTTTATGCAGAAGTTTGAGGCCCATTGCTAATCACTCCTACTTGCCAGAATGACCTGATTTCACAAGAATGCACTTGTACACCTGGCCCAGAAATGAGATCCCCATGGACTCTCCTTTGCCCTTCAAAAACCCCCTTCCAGAACAGGCACAGAACAGTGGCTTATGGTACACTGATTTCTAGGCTATGCCAGCCAGGAGTGTATTACTTGTTATGAACCACTCAGGGAACTTAATCATATTTATGTTAACAGCACATAAAGACAGCAGAGAAACAAGCATGTATCATTTACCAATTCATCAGCACATAGTGAAAAAACCCCACAGCTCTCAAGTCATTTCCATCTTTTCTTCACTTTTCTCCCTGCCTCATTGTCTATCATGTTAGATCTCTCTCTCTCTCTCCAGCAGACTTCACTAACAAAGAATAATTAAATGGTAATCTACAAGAAGTATTCTTGTAACAAATGTGGGTAGCAATTGCTGCAGCCCAACCCAACCACTGAACACTGTACTCAAGGAAAATACGCCATTATTTTTACAGATACTGAGAGCAGACTTTTAGAATATCAAAACATATATACAATGACCAACTTTTACAAATGCTATTTCTGTTATCTCTTAATTTAAAAAAGTTATCTAAGCATTTTAACTTTCAATTCAGATTCTTGTTTAAAACATTTGCCATGTTAGCCTATATCGCAACTAGGTACAGGTTTCCAACTATTCTAGGTGCTTATTAATAAAATCATAGAATCATTTAGCTTGGAAAAGACCCTTAAGATCATCAAGTCCAACTGTAAACCTAACATTGCCAAGTCCACCACTAAACCATGTCCCCAGGTGCCACATCTACAAGTCTTTTAAATACCTCCAGGGATGGTGACTCAACCACATAAAGCTACGTACCAGCTAGTAAGCAATAAGCAAACACATAAAATTAAAGAAAATTAGCAAAATTCACCTTCCTTACCTGTTATGGATTTGTGTGGCACATGGGTTTTTTTGTTTCAGGGGAGGGGCTGCAGGGATGGCTCCTGTGAGAAGCTGCTAGAAGCTTCCCCAGCTCCAAGTCAGACCCGCCTCTGGCCCAGGCCGACCCAGTCAGTGACGCTGGTAGGGCCTCTGGGAGAACAAATTTAAGAAGGGGAACCTGCAGTCAGTAGTGGGATTGGAATGTGAGAGGAACCCCTCTGCAGATACCAAGGTCAGTGAAGAAGGAGGGAGAGGAGGGGCACCTGAGGAGGCTGATGGCCCTGCAGCCCGTGGGGAGACGGCAGGCTGTCCCCCTGCAGCACATGGGGGTGAACGGTGGAGCGGAGGCTCCCAAAGATGGCCGTGACTCCATGGGAAAGCCCACGCTGGAGCAGTGTGTGACTGGAGAGCCGCCCACGGAAAGGACCCACGCCAGGGAAGTTCAGGAAGAACTGCAGCCCGCGGAAAGGACCCACATTGGAGAAGTTCATGAAGGGCTGCCTCCCATAGGAGGGACCCCACNGTGCTGCCGGGGGAAGGAGGGAGAGAGAACCAGGAATGGAGATGAGGCGGGAAGGGAGGGAGGGGTGGGGGGAAGGTATTCTGAGGTTTGGTTTTACTTCCCAATAGCCTTGTTTTTGATTTGATTTGTAGTAAATTAAATTGATTTTGTTTCTTCCCCAAGTTGAGCCTGTCTTTTGCCCGTGACCGTAAGTGGGGAGTGATCCCTCCCAGTTCTTGTCTCGACCCACGAGCCTGCCTTTGTATTTTCTCCTCATCCCAACGTGGCCAGGGGGGCGGGGGGCAGTGAGCAAGTGGCTGTGTGGTGCTTTGTTACCAGCTGGACTGAAACCATTACACTTACCACATACAAATCATCATTACTACCTAACTCATTGCAACTAAACTCAAAAGTCCGATTGATTTTAAAGTAAGGGCTTAGAACTCCAGAACATGAACTTCCAATGCCAAGGACTGCTACAGATCCAGAAGGCAGAGTTTAGCAATTTCCCTGAAGACTAGTTTTCATTTTTACTATCTTCCACTTTAGTCTTCAATAAGATAGAAGAACGACACCACTACCACAACCCCCCTAAGAAAAGAAAGGATCCTATCTCAATGAATGAAAGCAAGCCAACAACCTACATTTGCGTACCACCACTCATTCATCAGCTACTTTAACACAGCAATAGAAAACTATCAGGATCATCCTATGTGCACTGCCTTTCCAAAGGGGTAAGAGGTATTCTGTATTTTATAAATAAACCACATAAGTCTTTGCCAAAGCAAGTACATTATTTTGAAAAAGTAACATCACATTTTTCTGATGGTTTTTTTTTTGACCTTTCACCTTATTTACTCAACATCATGCTTATGCAGGTTCATAGAAATGACCATGTAACACTGAAAAAGTAATTCAGCAAAAATGCACATTATCTTAGTTGCAGGGTGGATAAGAATACATTTTTAATTTCCCTGCATAGAATAAATATCTAGAAACAATTAATTCTTTCTAAAATGCTTCTTTTGCAATACAAATTAGAATACTCTCAGTGCCTCTGTCATATCATGAACTTTAGTTAATCTTCTGGATTTGTTTTACCTAACATAGTAAATTTGAGAGTTTCTATGAAGAACATGCACATTTAAAGAGTCTAAATTGGATCATTCGTTACTGTGCCAGTTTGTACCATATAATCCTTGTTCTTATGAAAATGTATCTAGCCAAAGAACTGAAGTTCTACACTACAGTATTCTTTCTCAATTTTTTCAGAACTCATTTTTCTGAGGCTGCTTACTTACAATTGCATTTTAGGACTTTGTTTAAATCCACAGAACTTGGCTTTCTGCTTTTCTCCAGAGAAGAGATGTCGGCAAGAAGCTATACTCGACTTTTACCAAACCTTGTTTACAGAAACAAAAAAAGTATTAAAAAGTTATTGACAGTCTACACACCTATATTTTTCATGTGTTATTTGGGAGATAGTCATTTTTCAACTGTCTGTCAGACATAATGAGGCATATTAGCTTGGACAGAGAACCATTTTAGCATGGTCATACAGGTGCTCAATCAAGGCTGGTCTACATCAGTTTGTAGCTGTCCACACCTGTTTGCAGATACTGTCATCTGCTCACTCACAAAAGGTCTGTGACACAGCAACAAACTGGTCTGGTTTTAGAGTTCAATACGAATGCCTTCATCCATGATTTTGAAGAGTTAAAGTTGGCTTGTTACAAGACAAAGTACTGTCAGGGCTTCAGACTGAAATCCATTCACTAAAGATAGACTGTTCGGAAGGCAAGATTCAAGAAGTTGAGTTTTAGCTCCTCTGAGTTACCGTGTTTCACTATTAAACACCCCTTCAACAAAAAATGAATGGTATATTAAAAGCAAATAAAGAGCAATTTCAATTCCCACATACTTCACATATTGCAAGTAACCTGGCTATGTAAGTGAAAACAGATGAACAGTAATGTGTGACAAGAAAAGCTACCGATGTTTTAGACTTCGTAATAGAACATTTATGTTCTATTTCTAAAGTGCTTCCTTTGAACAGTGACAGACTGTCTTACTGTCTGTCTTATATTTAACTGGAAACATAAATAAAAAACATTAAGGTTACAATCTCACAGAAAGACAACACCACAAAATTGGTCAAACACATCACACCAGAAAAGGAAATTACAGAAATTTAAGTCACAGTAGTTGCATCTTATAGTTCGTCCTAAATTAGCTACAGAAGATGCAAAGGACACAAGAAGCTCGTCCTCTAAATGCAAGGCTTAAGCTTTTTTCCTTGGAGAGAAGCTCCTCCAGCATCTTTAATGTTTATATGAACAATACTAGCTCACCTCTGCAGCTTCACAGCTCCTAGAAGCATGTGTGTGGAAAGGGGGGAGCACAGGAAGCAATCAGGCCCAGACAGCAGCTGTACGTACGAATTTCCACACGTGTCCATCTAGCTCATGAACCCAAGAGAGCAATGCAGTGCAGTGAATGAAAGCTAACAGGCATGGGGGCAGGGTACAGCATGAGCTGCTCCTTTTGACTTGCTCCCTGGCTTCTCTCTCATTCAGACATAAAAAGTGATAGGAAATTAACAGACTGAATCAAAAAAAACTAAGAGCTTCTATTTGGCTCACAAGTGATGGGTAATCTGCCATAACTATGGGGGCTCACCTCCCTCTTAGCCTTAGAAACATCTGCCTGCCTGGTTCTTGACTAGCAAGTTTTCGCTACTCCAGCACTGCTAAAAGATACTTTTAACCCCCTCATACACACTTCAATTCACTTTGTAGAAAGTATGTAAAGCATAGTTTACACAAAATTAAAATACTGACATCTATTGAGACTCCCCAAGGCAACACAACTTCCATTTATTATAAGCAGGTATTTATGCAAGGATTTTAGATATCATTTTCAAATTTTATTTAAAAAAAAAATTTAAGAGTTCCCACAGAAAAAACACATTTCAGCATTTCCCCAGGCACACAGGCATATGCTAAAGCTCCAAAAATATGCTAGACATTAAAAAGGCAATAATAAAACCATCTTTGTTTCTTGTTCCTTGCTAGCCATCACACAAAAACATGAAAATATTATGTTGTCAAAAAAAGATTAAATTTCAAGGGGAAAGCTGGAAGTTTCACATTAATAAATTAAGCAAAGATGGCAACAGAACATCTGAAATAAAACAAGCCTAGCTTTTATTTTCCTATTCTGTGATCACTTCCATTAAAATAACTGAATGACTACAGAGGACAAACACTGAAACTGGTTACACCATCTGCTGTCAAATCCACAAATCAATATAGTATTTTATTTATAATATAATGGCATTACAAATGAAAATAATAATTAACTTAAATAGTCATTGCAGAGATTATAAAGATTAAAGAGATTCAAAGAAAGATCATATTGGCCATGCCCAAGCATTTCACAAAAAAGCAAGGCACATAACTAAGAAGCAAGATGTATTATCTGAAATACAAAAAAGGTTAAGAGAAAAGTTACATTGGCCAGCTACACTCAACTTCTTTCACCTCAAAAATCTAACATTTTAAGCTTGGGGGAGGGGGGGGGGAACCACCCAAAATCCATTAGCAGAGTTACAGTTTCTGCTACAACAAACGTTCTTTCCGGAAAAAATTAATCTGGAGACTCATCTGCACTGAACGCTTATTTCAGAACTTGCTTACATACCATATCCAAAAATGTTTGTAGTCTTCCATGCATTTTCCCAAGAACTAATTAAACCTATGCCTATTAAGCTGACCAATTTCAACTGAACTGGTTAAGCAGACCAATTTCAGCTGAACTACTTAAACTTGGAAAGGCTCTAGTGAGACAGTATGCTGAAAACCCTAACCTTCCAAATGCCACAGTTCAACATCTGCCATTGCAACACCCTCCCTCACTTTCTAGGCTGCAACATATTATTGCCAGCTTCCCTCCCACCTTCTATTTTATTGAGCTACCAACACAACCCTGTCTTAAGTACTTCCAAATTCTTTTTCTCTGACCTGTAGCATATGCGAATTTCTTTTAGCGAATGCTTAAAAAATGTACTAATAAAGTTTAATAAAGGTATTTTCATGCAAAATGATATTTGATAGACATTTACACATTTATAAAACATGAAGTTACTGCCTTCCATTCTGTTAGCAGGTGGGTGCCAGCAATCCATGCATCCAAACACACTTCATCAAAAAACTAATCTACTTATTTCAGAATATCCCCCACTATAAAGCTGACCTAGTAACAGAGAGAGCTTTTCAGCA
>VYZV01022967.1:1159-14888 GCA_013401275.1 Pandion haliaetus
TACCCGCTGTTTGAAGAACCACTTTCATTTGTCCATTGTAACTCCAACTGGAACCCATATTTGGTCACATGGAGACTGAACATGCTTCAAAATGGCATGGACTTTATTTTTTTAGTAGAAAGTCTTCAACAAGAAAAAAAGAAAATTGAGAAGTCTTACATAATCTGGGGCGTTGGGCAAGATGACCTACAGAGATTCCTTCCAACCTCAACCACTCTGTGATTCTGTGCTTTTTTTACCTCTAAAATCATATGTTCTTTTAAAAAAGACCATTATGAAGAATTGTCAGCAATTCCCTGTGTAGGTAGATGAAGAAGGGAAAATGCAAAATAAGATGTAAGATTTGGACCCAGAACTTTAAGTGCTTCTTTACAAAACTTGAAATCAGTTGCTTGAAGGTATGTGCAGAGACAAGGACCAACATGGATGCAACTTGGTGAATATTCACATGCAAGCTTTAGCTTAGTTTTCTTTCGAATCCAAAGGTTTTGCTCCTCGTTTCCACTTACACATGGTATACACAAACATTAAAATGCAGAACACTCTTTTTTCATTATGGAACATAAGAAGATGGGAGAATAAATTCTGCAGACAGATGGAATGGGAAACTATATAGTAATTTATAATGGACTAATCAAATAGCATGTATCTTGTTCACTTCTGTAACTGCATTCCATGTATTTGGATATTTATTTATTTCTACAAGCAAATATTCTGGGTAGTTTTAGTAAAATACCTTCAAGTTTGTTATTACTTGATAGATTTTTTATCTGAACAGATAGAAAATACTCTCTTCAGATTATGTTCAGAATCTATGGGAGCCTTTAAAGCTGCCCATAGACCTCCAAAAGCAATTATAGCAGAGGAGTTTTTCAGATTTACACCTGACTGAGATGGAAAGGTCTGTGTACATCAAATATTAAAAACAAACTCACTATAAATAACCTCTAACTGAAGCACAACCCCAGTGACAACTAACATTTTTTCTTATTCTCTCATTTTTGCCCCTTGACATAGCAGTGTGAAAACAGTAAAAGAGAAGATGGAATACGTATCTATAGAATGACCTGAAGTTTTCCAGTTCTCATGATGTTACCAGTGAAGGAAACGTACAGGCCTGTATGTGGTCATTACCTTCACACTCCAGTTTCTTTATTTCATAAACAAAATTGACCAGAAAACAGGGCACAGTGTCGACTACAATATAATCCTGCTACGTAATTTGTAATACGATATTTGATTTTTAATACTATGAGAGTATTCCATATCTCTCCTAAAATATTTGTAAATTATATCACAGATTAAGAGGTGGCCCAAACTATCTGAGGACCACTTGATATTTGCTTTATGTTAATAGACATTCTCTTGAGTAGCTGTGCTTGAATATGTTAGAAAGAATAAAAGGAAACACTATTTAGCAGTGTTTTTAAAAGGCTGAATAATTTCCATAATTTGTGACAGTTGGCAGATTTTGATAGTATCTCACATTGATTTTTATGTTTCAAGATGACAATCATTACACTATTATCTGCAGTTTGAGCAGTGGAACCTAACCTCCTAATTAGGATGAAAAACTGCTCCAGTTGCAGCCCCAGTAAGTCACAACAAGTCAATAATTTTAATAAGAATTAATTTTAAGAACTCTACAAGGTTGTATTGGAAGTTATTCTGGCATGTCTATTGATTAACACTTGGTATTACATCCTAGAAAGGACTCATTAAATACAGCATCAATCTAAACGTAATATTTTGGTATTTCTTTGATTTTTATCTTTTTTCATGTATTATAAAGTGAAATAAAATAGAACAAAGCACTAAAAGATTACTAAGGTAAAGTAGCTATTTGATTGGATGTGTTAGGTTCACACTACACTTGAGAGTAATACAATGGAAGACTTCACACTGTGCTGTACTAAAAGGATATATGACTAAGTAAGCTGGTACTTCCTTTATATGTCAGCATGAAATATCTCAACAAATCTCACAAATTTCCAAATATAAAACACCCAGTTGCTGCCATATACAGAATCAGTAATGTCTTGATTACTGTGACCCTGCTCATTACCAGTCCGCAGGCATTTTTCTTTTTAGGAACCTGTAAAACTGGGGTATGTGCACTAAAAACATGAGGAGATTTCTTCATTTTCCATTTTCTGCTTGATTTTGGAAGGACAACACTAATTGAAAAGGCTACATTTTATTTTGAGAGCTGCTAAAATAGTAACATCTATAATACATGTTAATACATGGCATCTACCAAGACAAGCTTGGAAACCATTAATATTAGCGATAATATTGTTACATCTATTTAACAAAAAAGCTTTTACTACTCCTGTTTCAATTTGTCTGAATTGAAAAGCTTTTCACATTAATATTTGAGGTTTACCATGTAAGGAATGTCTTTTTTCAACGTAGACATTTATACTCTTAAAGCTCATACCAAGGTTCAACAGAAAAATACATTTAAGTAAAAGCCTGAGAGTGATACAGCTTTAAATCTACAACCACACATACAAATCTGTGAGTTGATGCTAGGTGGCAGTACTGTGTAATTAAACACCAAAGATTTCTTCACTGTATCTGATTCACGTCAGGCATTTTTCAAAACAACCAACTCGAACATTTTGAATAATAATTTAAACATCAAACAGATCTCTTTTTTCCCTTTAGTTTCACCTCCTGAGAACTACGTTCCTTATACATAAAAGGTCTCAAAATTCAATTTCCTATCCATAAACCTGTGTTCTAGCACAGCAGCATTATATGAAACAGCTCACGAAACAGGAGCCAGACTTTGTTTCCATCCTGCGGTATTACACCCCTATTCTGTGGTATTATACAATTTCTAACTTCTGCTTTCTAGCTTCTCACCTCACTTTTCTCTGCATCTCAGAAAGAGCATTACCTAGTGTTTGAGGTATATACTTTTTTAAAGCCTGTTTTAGTCTCAAGATGTATTTGATTGAAGAGCTCACTCCTAATCATTTGATCCCTTTAAATGCTACTGCTTTTAACAAGTTAGATGTTCACCACAGAGTAGTTATAATTAGTTGCAGTTACCACAGATGATCATATTTTCCTATACAGAATTTTGGGAATGTGTCTCACTGTACAATGTTTATTTCCAGAAGGAAAACTCGCTCAGTTCACACAGTCACTTCAACTACAACTTAAAAAAGCTTTCCCAAGTAAAGTCAAGTCAGCCTATTCAAAAAGCATCAATGACAGAAAGCTGTTAGGAAAAGTTTCAGTATTGTTATGGCTACAGTCATGACAATAACACACAATGTCAGTTATATTCAGCTTATTCAACAGTGAGTACTGCTTATATATTATGCAGTGTATGTAAATAATACAGTAAGGATTTCTTCTTCATTTAAACACACATCCAAATGGGGATACAGAGGAGCTCTTACTATAATATTAATACAAGAACAACATATTTTTACTGTGGAACAGACTGTTAAGGACCTGAGAATCACTGATTATCTATGAAGAGGTATCAGATCTCTCTTCCCAGATTTTACTAATGATTCACATACGTTTACTGTATTCATTACAGAGTATTAACTGAGACGTACAGGGTACCAACTCAACAAAAACGCAGAGCAGTCAATTAACAGGCCTCAAAATCACAGCACTGAGACTTAGAGATGAAAGTAGAGGACACGTGGCTGCTCCCTCACTAACTTGTCCCAAAGTTCTTGAGCCTAGTTACAAACACATCTGATGTCATTGCTTCCATTGCCTGCCCACGTAAACAGTTTTCTTGTCTAACTGACCTTACCTTTTATTTCTAGGAGGTAATTTAATGTTCAGTACTCATATCATAGTTCTCTTTCTTTCCAGTTTTGACCATCACTCCACATTTTATTATTTGAAAACTCTGTTTATTTGGGGGTTTTCTAGTGCAGAACATGGAGACTCTGGTGTCCAAACATATCTAATGGATCCTACTCACAGAGTCGGAGTGTTTCAAACACACACATCCATTGTTTCTAATTCTACAACACAGAGGGAAGAAACTAATTGCGTCACTGGAACACAGTAAGAGCTACCTACCATGACACTACCTATCCGTAACAACAATATAACCTGCAGAAGTGTTGAATAATAGAGGGCGGTTCCATTTTGGTGTATCATATTAACATTTACATACAAGAATGCTAACTTCTGCAACTGTGGTTTGTCACTCAGTAACTTTAATGCCTGCCTGAATTCTTCTAAGGCACACGAGGAAAGTTACTCGGAAACAGAAAAGAGAGGTTTGTAAACAATGCACATCTGCTGAAGAGCTGAGTCAGTCCTGTAGTGCCTGGTGTTGTGCCACCCTGCTGAATGAATACTTGAGGAACTAAACTGCAGCTGTGAACATTTTTCTCAAAAAAATCTTTTCCTCTCACTAGTCAGACAGTAATTGTGGCCCCTGTGGCCCTGCGAAGACAAAGGATCTTCATCCTTCAATCTAGCATCTCAATCAAAATAATCGTGGAAAGAAACAGAACTTGGCTAAGGAACGCTGAAATTCCTAACTCCTATGCAAGTGAAAGCAACACCACTTTCTTCTTCCCTTTCAGCAGCTTTTCTAGATCTTTCCCACTGAATCATAACCACTTATTTATTTTTTAGTAAAAGGTTAAACCCTTTCTGGAAATGACAGCAAGCCAATGTACTGTGGTTTTTTTCCACAATGCAACGGTTTATAATTGACTGCTTATGTAGTAATTGCTCTATTTATAGGAATGATTAGCATGAGAGAAGTGATTGACATCACCTGGTATTAATGACAGAGAGGGTTTATTTCACATTTATGACCTAAAGCTCTTATATAAATGATTTTCCCTTCCTAAGATGCTGATGTTCTACAGTCTTAGGAATATATCTATGAAATGAAATGCCAGCCTTATCTTTTGTACATTAAGTATCTAATACATATTACCATTCTTTCAAAATTACTTTTACAGTCTTCTGTAACTGTCTAAAAAAGACTCTTCCTAATACCTTAGCACAGCAACACTTAGCAGCTTGGATCTCTGCCTTTTGAGCATCCATGTTTGCAATGCTGATTTTCCTGCAAGTATTCCAGCACAGCATGTATTACACATTCTTTAATTTTCATGGACAAAAGCTCTGAGGTGCTATCAAACAATAGTATTTGACCATCACAGAATAAAAGTAAAGCAGTTGGCAAAGAAATTAGGGATGGAGAGAAGCTCTTGCTTCTCCTAAATTCTGACTCTCCAGCACTGGAAAATGTAGCCAAAAAAAAAAAAAAAAAAAAAAAAAAGAAAGAAAAGGAAAACCTGTGAAAGTATTATAGCCATTTTCAGGAACACGGGTCTGTCCCACAGGAAAAAGTAAAGCCCCACAGGAAACAGTAAAGCTGACAAAAGTGATCAAAGAGTATTTCAGATTGTAACTAATAATCAGATTCACCTCTCATATAATTTCATTGAGGTCAAGTGAGACTAAACAGTCATTGTGCAAGAAAGCAAAATATTCACAGAAGGCTTATGAACTAGCAGTGTAATTCAGCTATTCATTAAAAGGATAATAAAGACCACAGCCTTTGAATTATCATGCATTTATATTTCTTTTCCATGCCTGTGTTCTAGAACTGTAGTTTATAGATATTTATACTTGGAATGGTAACACAAAGCCACATTTTATAGGAATGACTGAAAACACTGTCTGTCCTGGATTCATTTGTCAAATTAACTTTTAAGAGATGAGAGTCTGAATATGATTACAATTAATGCCTGACAACACCTTCTTCTTACTAAAGCCCGAGCCTATAAATGAAAAGAAATGTCCTTCTTTGTACAACACACTTGTTCTTCCACACCGCAAAAGGCACTTACATTATTGTTAAATTATTAATAAAAAATAAACATCAAAGACAGGGATCTGCACTTGTGTGGCAATATCTTCTTAATGCCATCACAGATCAAAACTTTCAATTTTGGGAAGTTATATTGGGTTGTTACAGGAGGGATTGGTAAGAAGACTTGTACAAAGCTTAACATCTAAATTCAAGGCTTAGCTTCACATTTTACAAGCTACTTAGGAAGTACTAACACCTCTGTTGCTCACAGTGAACCTTTGAAATTCATCAAGTAGATAGCCTAAGGGTTAAAGAAAACATGCCTTTTCCCCTTATAAGAGTTTATTTAGTTTCAGCAGAGCTTTACAACAGAAATTTGCTTTCCTCTCTCTGTCCCTTTCTCTTGGCTGCACAGAAGGTATCGGTACAATAGGAATAATGATAATTTCGGATGGACTTTCTCGAGAGGGGTCCCCTCTCTGCTGCTCTAACTGAGGCCCTGTGAATGCAGAGGGGGCACAGAGAGATAGACGGAGGTAGTGGGAAAAAGCTTCCCGCAGAGCTGCTGCCTTCTCTAAATTTAAAATGCAAGAAGTAAACTCACAGCTTTGCACCAGCAACTGTACTACCTGTTCTTCCTCTGACTACTCCATACAACACACAAACCAGAGCACTTTCTAGACTGCAGTGAGGGAACTTAGACGTCGAGGGACCCTGCCCGCTGTCCCCTGAACTTGGCATCTGCACGCCACTTGCTGTCCAGCTCGCTCACACTCCTTCCATGCCAGCTAGCCTAAGTCCAGCTCAACTGCAAAGAAAATTCAGGTTTCAATTTATGACGAGAATTTTGATAGGGTTTAATTACAGGTAGGTATGATACAATGTGCTATGCTTTTTGAATTTCTTTGAAACCAGCTTATAAGCACATCCACGTACCGATTCTTATTTACAGGTAGACATACTCAATCCTAAGGTAGCAATGCAACTCATTAGGTTTTTTGTTGTGGCTTTAAACACACTGTTAGCATCTTTTCAGACTAAACCGTAGTATTAAAACTCTAGTTAGTTGAAATTTATTTTCAAAAACATAAGAATAATGATTAGGTATAAAGTAGAACATCTAAAGAAGCGCTTTAAC
Source organism: Pandion haliaetus (assembly GCA_013401275.1). NCBI lineage: Eukaryota > Metazoa > Chordata > Aves > Accipitriformes > Pandionidae > Pandion > Pandion haliaetus. The sequence goes on from VYZV01022967.1 coordinate 8,122, forward strand.
AAATTAAATATACATCATGACCTTAAGCCAACTGTTAATTCTGTAAAATTAAAAGCAGACAAAAGAATTGTTAAATCATGTTTGTGAGTATTGGCAAACCATGAAGAAACACCTTTGCTTCCCTCTCTCTCTACACATTTTTTATTATTTTCTAGAGGCAATTTTCATCTGTTACTCTGTATGGAACCAACATCCATTATATGAAAAGACAGCGTCTTAATCGAAATTACTTCTTATACAAGTCTATTTAATAAAAATTCATTGTTTTAATCTAGTAAGTGTGATATTCATGAAAACTAAATGGTATCTCTTTATTATTCAGTTACTGATGCTTCTCTGCAGCTTATGGAACCAGTTCTCTTAAAGCTGAATATACTTTCAAACACAATAAAAAAAACCTCAACAGCATTTTCCAATGCAACAAAAAATGGTTAGGCCAACACCATCAATAGGCTCTACTGCTATGGGACTTCTACACCACTCTGAAATATCCACATTACCTTATGCAAAAAAAATCAGGTACAAAAACTACACTCACATAACTAGGATGCTTAACATATATTACTGTTTAATAAAAATCAATATATCTTCGAGTGAGCAAGCAACTTGTAGTTGTATGTTGCAAGGATATACTTTACCTGACATAGTTTTAGAGAACATTTCACTTAATATGTATGTTCTGAAAAGAGCTAAAAAAATGGAAATAACCAAGGACAAAACAGTTGCTGTGATACCGCATGAGAAATTTTTTTTCTTATGTTACACTTCTAAATATGCAACCATGTATGAGTTTGGCCAGTAGGACTCTTGCCTCAGTGGACAAGTTCAGAACACAGAACAACAGACACTTCAGGTATACTACTGCAGCATACATTCATTTCTTTAAAATGGCAGTTTTTAATAAATAGAGCTGAATGCTTGCAGCTGTTAAGAAAAGATTGAAAATACAATCCAAATTTTTCATAGATCAATGAAAAACTTCACCTGTGATGGGACCCATGGAAAAAAAAAAAAAATTGCCACCGTGAGTGGGACCTCTAAGCTTCTCCCCTAATGTAGACTTATTGAGACCAATATATGGTAGGAGAAGCATGATTTCTTTAATCTCCCCCATTATAACTCTGTTCTTCAGATAAAACCAATTTCTTGGACTTCTTCCAGAATGCAATCCTACAGATCTCCTAGCACTACTCAGACTCTTGGCCCCACTACTTGCAAATACATTGAAGCAACAGACCAAACTCTAATTTGCACCTTTAAGAGCTTCCCCATTGGAAGCCTGTGTCCAGCAGCGTATCTGAGTAACTCAAAGCACATTTTTCTTAACAAATTTATTTATTCAAACAATCAAAACCACAAAGGATTGCTTTCATTCCTACCAATAGCTCCCAGCAATCATTTAAAGTTAACTGCCTCAAAAATATGCCATATAGCCTCATTCTCAGACTCTGCCTGCCCTCATAAGTAGGCCATGCTCCCCATTTAGGAAAAAGTTTATTGCCACTTAACAAATTTATCTTTATCTCTTGCCCTCGACCTTTGTGTACAAAGTGTGTGACACTGGGACACAGAGGAGAAAAGAAGAAACAACTAATTAGTGATCTAGTCATGGCCCTAGATACTCTCTTGAAACTATTTATCCTGAGATTTTATCTCTGGATGTTGTTTCATTCATTAAGAGACTAAAAAATGAAAGCAATTCATTATGAAGAAAAGTCACTGAAACACACTTGGTAAAAATAGAAGCGCAGGCCTCTCCCACATCTGTCATAATTAACTACTGTAAAAAAAGGCCACAGTGCTGAAACAAAAAGCAACGGGTCTCAGACAAAGTGCAGCGTGTACCTCGCAGGCCTGCAAATCGTGCCAGCACTTCTTCAGTGCTGATGCTTCCCATCCACACAAGCGATGTTTCACCTGCTGGTGCAAATAGGAGGTGGCTGAAGTTCTCTTTTAAACATGTTTTTGTAAGGGATTTTCTCATTTCTCTCATCTTTCCCTGCCAAGTCACATTACTGCCAAGTATGGCGGCTGAAGTGTGAGAGTGGTGGTGAGATCTTTTGGGAGATGACGTCATGGTATAGAGCTCAGAGCTCAGTTATACTTCTGTTACAGGAGTTTTTTCCCTACCCTCTCTGCCAAGCGATGTAAAGACAGTAACGGCAATACTTCTATACATTTCAGATCACATACATCAATCTTTTCTAGGTTATGAACAGCATTTTAATACTTACATTTGTTTGGAAGCCTTTCCTTCCCTAACTCCTTTATTTTTTTCAGCTCTGGTATCGCCTCCAATTGCCCACTACCTACAAAGCCTCCACCAGGTTAGGGCAGCACTCTCAAACTTCTTCTAATGGATAGCCTTAGATTTCTTAAACTCTAAAGAATCAAACGAAGCCACACTCCTCTGGTGGTATTGAATGCAATAGGGAGAGCTGATTTCGATTTCGATTCCTTTCACTGAATTCTGAGGGAGAGGAAAGGAGAACTTATTTTCCCTCTGCAGGGAACTGCCATGCTTAATGGCTGACAGAAATGTCTCAGACCTCTTCAGCTGCCTCCCTCACTAACTGTACTAAATTGTGGTAGGTAGCTGTGGTGGAGTTGTAATCATCTAAGGATATAAGCAAGACAAGTAACAATAATGGCTGTCATTAGACCAAATTACAGGTTAAAAACCAGCTTTGGCAAACAAGTGATTTTTAACAAATTCCTCGTTCTTTTTGCAACTAAGAAGTTGTCACTGAAATTTCAGCCCCCTGTCCCACACAGTAATGTGTAATGCTCTTTCACTTCCTGCTATCACCTTAGAAGAATGCATATTTTCTTTCATACACAGGCCAAACCTTGACATTTACAAGCATTCAGAATTGAGATCTCCTCAAAATCCAATATGAAAAGCATGTGTGCCCCTCAAGACACATTGCTGGCAGTCAAATCTACGGCTACTGACAGCAGCACTATGTGACAGAGTAATAACGACAGTGTATGTCTACATACATTATCCACACTAAAGTAATATTATCAATTACAATCAAAATTCATGAAGCTCTACAAAATGCCAGCTGAAGATTATTTAAGTGCCATTTTACATTCTAATATTTACAAGCTAATGTTTCACAAAATAAGTAGGATATATTCAGCAGTATCAACGTTTACTTCCTGTGGAGGCACTAGCTAAAGCACTCCTAACTTTTATGTTAAGATAATAGTTGAAGGGTGTTGACAGTTTTAACCTACATCCTTTTATTCAGAAAGGCTTCTAATGCCAAATCTTGGTTCTTTGTTTTAAATCAGGGATGTATTGATTAACTGTGAGACTGAACATATCTCAGCGGTGGCTGAGTCGGGTATCCGCTATGGAATTAGGACAGTTAAACACTGGAATCGATCCTCTCATTGTAGAGCCATGGCTGCTGTGGCAAGCAGTTTCTCTAAGCTATTAATTTTATTATTAGCACACCTGGAGACATTGTTTCCCTGAGGGAAAAGCAATTCAATTGTGTGTGCTGCCACGTCTAGTGGCATATGATCAATGAGACAGCCGGGACCACAAACTTTCTCTCGGAGCTCAGGGTGGGTATGACAAAGTAGTTTGTAAAACAGTGATGATACAAAATAATATTGCTTTATGTTTTATGCACCTCATTGTAAGCATATAGAGAGCTTACAGTTTCCAGCGTCTGGCACTTTTAAGCCTTTTTGGAGTAGTTCACCAGTCTCAGTCTTTCAAAGGTATCTTTGCTATGACAACTGGTATCAGTCGATGATCGTCCTTTTCCTGACCACTGATTCCTTCCATCGTTCCAATGTGCCTCCAAGGGAGCAATGTGCCATCTTCCCTTAAAAGGCAACAGCAACACTTGCTTAACATAGAGGAGAAAGACTAATTACAATTTTCTGAACATTTAGTTTTATTTCGTAAGTGTGTTAACAATGAAAACGCACAAAGCCCAGTAGGCCTGGCAGCAAAGCATCAGCTATAACTGACTTTCAAATCACAAAATAACTAATGTGTCTCCAAAACTCTGATTGAGCAATACTTGAAATTTACTGAATATTTAAACATAAGAGTCAGTAGAAATTAGCAGGAAAAGAAGGATAAAACAGGGAACGCTCAGGTATTACAGGCATATATAAACAATGCACCAGCATTTCCACAGACATACATACACACAAAAAAGACACATCAGAAGAACAAACCAATCAAACCTCTCATAAAAATGAGCTGGTGATAACGCTGCATCTGATAGAAACCGTAAAGCTACAATACCCCCTGCAAACCTTTCAGGACCTTCGGATCATTACCCTGCTTCCTTCTGAACTGCCATTGTAGCCAAAGCAAGTTTTTTGTTGTGAAACCTTGTAAGAGATGCTGCACATGTTGTAAAGACCACAAATTAACAGAATTATTTAGCATTTAAGACTTCCTGAAAATTATGAAGTCAAACTGGTCCCCAGACCACTGTCCAATTTGTGCTTATTGACCCTGGTTTTTATCTTCTAATACTACATTTCTGAAGACAAACACAATCCCTACAAATCCATCAGAAGATACGTTACATTTTGGAGAGCAGAAGCAGGAATCAAAACAAGAATTACTTTTGGGACAATCCAAAGCTATAACTTTTAAAATACAAACTTACATATTTGCTTTCAAGATGCTTCCCCTACCATTTTTAAATGTCTTAAAACGGCCTTATTTTAAAAAGCAAACCATTGTAGAGCAGCAATTTAACAGCAGATTCTATTGTTTTTCAAAACACCAGATTATTTTGTTCCATAACTTAACATAGTCCTTACATAATTATTGAAAAAACTTTACTGTCTGAAATTCCCCTCCTACTCCTCCCCCCAAATCACAGAAACCCTACAGACTTATTTTCTTTCCACGGGCACCAAAACTCCAGTTAAAATACAACCAACTTTCTATTCTAAGTACACGTTCTGAACTAGGATTTTATTTCTGTTACACAACCCGGACACATACAGGAAACAATCAGGAACTCCCTCAAACAAGTAATTGTTAGTTTTTAAGGTCCATTCCACCCCACTTTTTTCCCTCCTCCTGTCTAGTATTTGGCCTAATCTAATCTAAGAGGATGTAAATACAGCTACTGAGACTTGTTTTTCTGCCTGCTCGGTTTGGTTTTTGTACATTTGACTGGCAGCCGGTCATCAGCAATCATCTATTAAATTCTTTCTGACATGTTCTGGGGCCTTTTTCAACATCAGGCTAAATGCCAAATATTCATATTCAGGATCTGCTTGTACATACTACCCAAGAGAAGGGAAAGTAAATTTCTTATCTTTATAATTTATATTGTATATCTATCTTGTTTATATAAGGGATTTTTTTGTTTGTTTAAAAAAGAAGAAAAGACTCAATCAGCAGTCATTCTCTGTGCTTTTCTGGAAGGGCGAGTTGCTTCCCCACTAAAAGTATCATCACTGTCGTCTGATGCAGGCTAAAGCTGTGTAAGCTGCATTATATGTGATGTAACCCCACGGTTTGGTCCAAATCATCATAAGGCAGAATAGTACAAGGAATAGTATAAAAAAAACCCCGTAGTAAAAGAGAAAGTTGCCAAGTGAATCATTCTGTCTGCATGCCTCCTTCCACAAGCTTTATAATAAGCATTAAGTATTTTACAGACAGAAAAGAAATTTAAAGGTAGGTTTACATAACTTAAGAAAGACCCAATAGCAACAGATATACCCCAGCCTGACAAACAGGCAAAGCTCTGCTATCACCTTCCAGACTGCACAATCACTGACACTCCTTTGTAGGTGGATATCAGTCATCATTAAATCTAAGCTCTTATTAATTCAAAGTGTGACTACGTAAGGTTGAAGGTAAATCAGGCCTCTGGATCAAGCCTGAATGAATATATGACCTGTTAGTAGTGTGCAACAGAGACCTTCAGTGATTGCAACCTAACCCACCCACAACAGCTCTTTGATAGTCATGCCAGCAAAGGTAGTTTGTGTGTATGTTTAGTTTGCCCAGGGACTCATGAACTACCCCCTTTGAGCAGGTAAGCAATAAGAAAAAAAAAAAAAAAAGAAAAAAACCCTGGCATCTCTGAAGCCAACAGATAAGCAGAAAGTGTACATGCTGACAGGTTGTTTTCAGCTAGAAGACAGGTACCCCCTGCTTAGTCCTCAGGAGCTGGAGAGAAGTTGGTTTGAGCTCTGAAATACATCTTTGTGCAGCTTCTGTGAGCACACTAGAAAGACTGTATATTATGACAAGGAACAGCGTAAGGTTTTTTGCTTTTCTGAATACAGACCTCGGTACCGGGGAAGATTATGGAGTGGTTCATCTTGAGTGTGCTCACATGGCACATGCAGGACAACCAGGGGATCAGGCCCAGCCAGCATGGGTTCATGAAAGGCAGGTCCTGCTTGACCAACCTCATCTCCTTCTATGACCAGGTAACCTGCTTAGTGGNTAGTGGATGAAGGGAAGTCTGTGGATGTTGTCTACCTGGACTTCAGTAAGGCCTTGGACACTGACTCTCACGGCATACTCCTTGAGAAGCTGGCAGCACATGGCTTAGACAAGTGTACTCTTCACTGGGTAAAAAAATGGCTGGATGGAAGAGCCGAGAGGGTTGTGGTGAATGGAGTTAAATCCAGTTGGCGGCGGGTCACAAGTGGTGTTCTCCAGGGCTCAGTCCTGGGGCCGGTTCTCTTTAATATCTTTAACAATGAGCTGGCCAAGGGGATTCAGTGTACCCTCGGTAAGTTTGCGGATGACA
>VYZV01022990.1:200-12501 GCA_013401275.1 Pandion haliaetus
CTGGTTTTTGTTCAACTGGTGAAGCACCGATTAGGTCAGCTGACAACACAAATAACTAAGCTTTCTGTATTGTCTTAAGCATCTTGCCTAAAAATTTAGAGCAAATAATTGTTTTTATATTTGGGCAGTGGGGAAGTAGTCTTATTTTTCCAAGGCACTGATAACTTTGCTTCATTTGAATTTAAATTCTTGCTCAGAGTTTGAAGTATTCACTTGCCTTCTACAATCTTCATTTCTTATGAGTTGCTTTTAAAAGAACTACAAAATACTCTGATACTTTCTGTGATAATATCAATTTACTTTCACACTGTGGATAAGATTACAACCATTTTTCAAGTCAAGAAGTGCTTAAGTTAAACCAATCAGACATTTTGTAGCTATATAGTTATGCCAGTTTTTCCTAGTCCATTTCTTTAATCATTTTGATGATTCTAGCTATCAGTATTTAGTTCTTCTGTCAGACTCTTTTATTTGCCTGTTTGTACCTACTAGCTCATTTTTTCTGGTTTTATTTGCTGACATTAGTTCCAATTTTCCATTTTTATTATTTGATTAGAAAATTGAATAAATTACAGTGAGTTATGGAGCGTAATGAATTGGCTTCTATTAATCTACGTGACACCTTTTTTCTGTATGGACTATATATTTGAATTCCCGTCTTTACTCCATCTATAATTCTGTTTACATTTACATTCCAAGTACATTTAATTGCTGGATGTAATGGCTTATTTGTTCATTTCTTGGCTATAGCATAATCTGGAGAACTTAGTCACTCTTATTGCTTTACCACAAATTGGATTGCAGAGTAGGAATGTCAGTCTCCTTTCACCTATAAAGAGGCTACCGTACAGGCCTGTTGGATCCATAGGAACTGTCCCAGAAAACTTCAGGAAGCATGTACTTGCCTCAAACTAGTAATAGCTCGTATGTGCAGGTCATGTACTCTTGATTATTCCTAGCAGGTCTATGAGAAATATTTGTAGAAGTAACAGATGTATAGCATGAGATTATTTTAAGCAGATAGTGAGGCATTGCTGTTAGTATTAACTTTATCATATCTGGCTGTTTTGACTTTATTTGCATAGTGTCCTGCAATTTGGCTGTTTAAATCTCAAGTTCCTATGGACTGGAGTTCCAGTCCGTTGACATACTTACAAATGTAAGTGAATGCCTGAGCAACTCAGGGAAAAAATCTGGCAGAGGTATAATTATGGTTTGGGAAAAAATTGGACTGACCTTTGGGTTGAAGTTGTTAAGGTTGTACTCTGTTAAGATATTTTTGTTTGTTTGTTTTTCTGGATCATTTCTGTGTATGCTGTGGGGCTAGTTTTAATTGTGTGAAGTCTCTTGTAACTCATCCTCTCCTAACAATCATCGCAGCTGCTCAGAAAGTAGAGTGGCAGACATCTCACCATGCTTGCATGCTTATAATAAGCATTAAAAATACATGTTGATAAACTATCTTGTCTTGGGTTTCTTATATAATGTTTCTCTTCTAATGTTTCTTCTTTCTCTCCCATTTCCCTATAACCTTTCTCAATCCGTTATTTCATATTCTTTATTTAGATTGTGTTCTCTAGAGCGAACACAGTCTTATTCTGAAGTTCCTAGAACTATTCCCTGCCCCCACTCAATTTCTTTGATCTCAAACCATGACTCTGATAGAATCCTGCATGTTTTTATTTTTAGGAGTCCATGGGAAAGAGTTCTGATGGGAAGGCTTATGTAATTACTGGAATGTGGAATCCTAATGCACCCATGTTTCTAGTACTTAATGAGGAAACTCCAAAAGGTAATTTAATCTAATTTGTAAGTTTGTTTTACAAACTGACATGGGTTTGGTGCATGTGTTTTGTCCTGGGAGTCATGGTGCATCTGTCTGAGTACATATACCATTATGTTCCACGAGTCCGTGGCTAGGAACTTTTCTGTATAAACATATGCAACATAGGAATGTGAATAATTGTTCCTAGAACTGTGTGTTGCTGATCTGAGATGTGAAATTAGTGTTTGGGGCTTACGTGCCTGTTTCCTGGTTATTGGGACTTTTTGGTCCTAAGCATGCAGAAGTTGTTTTCCGCCTTCTGTACTCAGCACAGCGGTATAAATAGTAGGCATTGCTATTCTCTTTCTTTTAGTTCTGAGGTGAGTTGATTACAAATAGCATTACGCCCCCTTCATCTTGGAGCAGCTGGAAGTGATGCACTGACATGCTTGATTATAAAGCACAGTTTCTTATTGCTGGAATTTATGTTCTGTGATGTGATGTAAAACGTTTGAGTGCAAATCTGGAGTTTGTTTCCTATCGCAAGGCAGAGCTCACATCAGTTGCTTAAAGGCACATCCAAGTACATACAGCCAGTGTCACTGTTCTTGCTGATGGATTTTCAAACCACATTATTTGTAGTAGCATATAGGGAAAACTTCTGCTGTGGAGCTTGACAAAGTTTCCGTTTTATGATACAACTTCGTGTGTGTGTGGTGTGGTTTGGTTTTGTGGTGTGGGTTTTTTATTTGTTGTGTTTTGTTTTGTTTTTTAAATGCCCGCTTGGCTCTTTGGCCTGATAAGACAAGGGAACCTAGGCATCCGTAATGTCTGATTCTAAATGTTATTTTAAAAATCTGTGCTTCCTGCAAGAAAGGTATCAGTTGTGATGCAACGCGATGGTTACTACCTCTCTCTCTGATGAATGTTTCCAAAAGCAGCAAACCTTTTCTTGCACTGCAAACCCGCAAGATACACTTGCACTATTTCAGTCTCATCTTCTGGTCAGGTGATCCTGCATTCTCCTCTACTTGAAAATGTTGGAGTTATGCTTCAGTATCAGGAAGATGGAGCTATTACAAATTAAGATTACTGATCCATGCTTTGCTTTAAAAATATGTTTTGCTGCTGTGAGAACTGTCTGACCCAGAGTGTGGGACAGGGAGGGGTAAAATGTTTTGAGTCCTTTTAACTGACAGAGTATGAGCACGGACATAAAAAGTGATCTGAAGTGTTCCTTAGTGTTATGAAAGGATTTAGGACAAACAATGCTGTAGGAGATACTTGACACTGATTTGCTATACATACGTACATTCCCTCAGCAGTAAGTTTACACTTTAAAATGTGACCTTATCCTGTGCATGTTCCTTTTCTCTGAATGGGGATCATATATGTTAATGCGGTTTTCTTTGCATGACATTTTTCTCCTGTCTTTAAAACAAAGACATACTGTCTTTATATTAAAAAGTTAATCAGAGTTACTTGGTACACTGTTTTATGCATATTCTCTCATTCCATGCAGCTGGCATGTAGGGTGTAGAACTCAGATAAACAAAATGGGTGCAATAGAATAAATAATTATATAGAAAGGGTTTTCAATTTGAACAACAGTTTACTTCTGTCACTTACTGTTTTGAGAAATTTGATCTTTGACTAATTTTTCTGTATGTGACTTATTTTTGTGTTTTAGATAAGCGTGTATTCATGACTGTGGCAGTGGATATGGTTGTTACTGAAGTAGTAGAGCCAGTCCGTTTTTTGCTGGAGGCTGTTGTGCGTGTGTATCCTGCCAATGAACGCTTCTGGTACTTCAGCAGGAAAACCTTCACGGAAACTTTTTATATGAAGCTAAAACAGGTAATGCATGTTTGGTTTTTTAAAAAAACCTTGATGGCTGGGAGCATTTGTTTTGTCTGTCTTAATCTGGCCTTTATAAAGGTTAGCATGGCACCTGCACCTCAGTAATTTGTTTCTTTTAACTGTTTATTTCTGAGGTTGTTAAATGCATAATGGTTAAGTAGCATATATAAGTGTTCCATGCCTTTGTAAACTGAAATATAATGAGTCATAAGTCATTGGCTTTGTGGGCTTAAACAATTCTGAACCTACGTATTGAATTCTCTGTAACTACGTACAATCTGACTTGTGTGCAGACGTGTGCGTGTCCATTTGACTGGTAAAATTGCAAAATGACTCTTTAATTGTTCACTGTAAAATCAACTAATATGTAACAAAGGGAGATTCTGGCTACTGAGGTTGAAAATGTGAAGGTAGGTGGCTGTAAGAATATAATCCATTAAAAGAAAAGGAACCTAATGCAGAGGTGTCGTGGTTTAACCCCAGCCAGCAACTAAGCACCACGCAGCCGCTCACCCACTCCGCCCCCCACACCCGGTGGATGGGGGAGAAAATCAGGAAAAGAACTAAAACTTGTGGGTTGAGATAAGAACGGTTTAATAGAACAGAAAAGAAGAAACTAATAACGATAATGATAACACTAATGAAATGATAACAGTAATAATAAAAGGGTTGGAATATACAAGTGATGCACAACACAATTGCTTACCACCCGCCGACCGACGCACCTGGAAGAACCCCGAGCGGTGACGCGCCCGTCCCAGTTCCTAAAACGTCATATGGTATGGAATACTTCGTTGGTCACTTTGGGTCAGCTGCCCTGACTGTGTTCCCTCCCAGCATCTTGTGCCCCTGCAGCTTTCTTGCTGGCTGGGCATCAAAGGGTGAAAAATCCTTGACTTTCGACTGAACATTACTTAGCAACAACTGAAAACATCAGTGCGTTATCAACATTCTTCTCATACCTAGCTCAAAAACATAGCACTGTACCAGCTACTAGGAAGACAATTAACTATCCCAGCTGAAACCAGGACAAGAGGTTTAAAAGAGTTATTAGGCTATTACTATTGTTTTTTCAAAGTATCTGAGAAGGTAGGTTTCTCCATGTATTCAAAAAGAAATGTTTGGAAGAAGATTATCTGGAAGAGTTAAGTTCTGCATGGAGACGTTGCTGCGTTTTCACCCTCGTGGTTGCTGATGAGGGTATAAAAAGAACGATATTCTTGTCCTTTACTGCCTCAAGGCTTTATGAAATGTGAGGCTAAAGGCATTATTGTTGCAATGATTTATTAAACTTAGCATTGTTCGCGTCATTTCTTGCTGGTGATTGTAACCTTATAAAATGTTCAAATAGCGGTTAAGAAATAACCATTTTTCGCAAATGCTCTTCTCTGAAGTATTCCAGTTTGTCAATCCCTTGGAGTTTGGCTTTTAAGTCAAGTTGTACAAACGCCGTTTGATTCTGCAGAGGGTGGGAAGTGGTTAAGATGAAGCTGAATGCATAGTTGTCTATTACTGCTATGTTAGCTTTCCCAGTCCTGTGCTTGTGTGATTAATAGGCATTTATTTCTTCCTCAAGCACTGAGAGATGATAAATCCATCTCATCTGGTAATGTTTGTTGAATAGTTACCTATTTATTAGAATGCTAAAGTATCTTCCGTTTTTGGTGCTGGGTGAGGTACATAAAGTATGTATGCTCAACTGCATCTTCCTGCAGCAACTGTTGACCTGCTTTCTCCAAAGACTTACGTTGTGGTATTGGTTCAAAAAATGAACAGCAGAGGCTAACTGTACCATTTGCATTGGAATAGTGGCCCATCATCTTTGACTAATGAAACCAAAGAGCTGTAATTTAATTTTACTGATCCTAATGTGAATATTTGAGTTGTCATCTTCCTGTGGGGTCTGAAAAACAAACAGGTCTGAAAAAACAAACTCTGTTGACATTACATGGCAAAAGTGCTGCTGTGTTTAACACTTAGTGGGTAAATAAATCTCATGCAATGCTGTTTCTGTATTTCTTCTAGAGATTAGCATAGCAATTTAGAGTTTAAGAAAATCTGAGAAAACCAACTGTTATATGCAAATGTTGATAATATCTACATTTGAAATTTAAAGAAAATACATTTGGAAAAAAAATATTTGGAAATGTATCAGCTGTTTGATACTTCTCTATAAGTAGTTAAGCTTTCATTTTAAATCACTTAAAACTGTATCATTTTTAATTGAGTAATACGGATGCTTTCTTTTTTCCTTTCTCACCCCTTACAATGCAATAAACATACACATGCCTCCTTTCCCTGAAGAAGCACATGTGTTTCTTCCTGCTGTAAAATTCTGAGGAGCTGTTCTGCAGATTTTTGGGAAAGGAATGCTTTTAATCTTTGTAATCTTTCTACAAGATTAGGTCTTGATTATGGATGACAGGGTCTCTCTGGTTGCTCTGTAGCAAGTCTTTATTTAGCCAATCATCAGCTGCACAGTTTGTATTCCAATAGCTGCCGATACCTCTGAAAGACACTGTACCTAAGGGCACTCTTGCTCCTTGGAAAATAACTTTGCAGATGGCATTGCGATCAGCCATTTGTGAACTTTTTGGGAAAGCAGTTTGTCGTGGTTTAACCCCAGTCAGCAATGAAGCACCACACAGCTGCTCACTCACTCCACACGCACACCCACACCCTCCCCGCAGTGGGATGGGGGAGAAAATCAGGAGATAAGAATGTTTTAATAGAATAGAAAAGGAGAAACTAATAATGATAACACTAATAAAATGACAATAGTAATAATAAAAGGATTAGAATACACAAGTGATGCACAATGCAATTGCTCACCACCTGCCAGCCGACGCCCCATTAGTCCCCAAGCCGCTATCCCTGCCCCCACTCCCCCAGTTTATATACTGGGCATGATGTCACACGGTATGGAATATCCATTTGGCCAGTTTGGGTCAGCTGTCCTGGCTGTGTCCCCTCCCAACTTCTTGTGCCCCGCCAGCCTTCTTGCTGGCTGGGCATCAGAAGCTGAAAAATCCTTGACTAGACTAAACATTACTTAGCAACAACTGAAAACATCAGTGTGTTATCAACATTCTTCTCATACCTAGCTCAAAAACATAGCACTGTACCAGCTACTAGGAAGACAATTAACTCTATCCCAGCTGAAACCAGGACACAGTTGAGCATAAGTAGATTCTAGGGAACGTAACAGTGGATTAACATCAAAAGCCTCAGCTCCAAAGATACATAGCTTCTCTGCACAGGACAATGAATCCTGTGGTATAATTTCCTGCTGATGTAAGATCGTGATAATAATGCTATCAGTCATTGTATGAATGTAGTGTGTTTGACTGTGGGTGAGAAATTAATGCATGCAGTCTGTCTGCCCAGTTCTAAGTTCTAGTATGCAGAGCCCTTGGCATGAAACTTTAGACTTGGGGTGTCTCAGCAAGGTGCCCATTCCAGTAAGGAAGCAAGCAATGAAATGGCATTTTCCTGCAAGGGGTAAATAGGAACTCTCTGTATTGGCAGAGAAAAATCAGAACTCTCCTGAGGAAGGATTCAGCTAGATTTAATAGTCTGAACCAAGATTGGTGAGGTGCAGTCAGAAATGACGAATGCCATAAATGCAGGTTGCTGTGCAATTTAGGATTGTTTTATCTGTCTGTCTGTCTATCTATCTCACTGTGTTACTCATGCACATTTTCACTGTTAGAACATGATCCTTGTAAAGGTGGATTCCTGTAGGTAGCAAATTCGTGCTTCAGAAAAAAACAAATAACCAAATTGTTTGCGTTTTATAGAGGTGGGTCTTGCAGTTAACCAGAACATGTGCAAGGAGCTGAAGACTTGCATTCTTGTAACATACAACAAAATCTGTAGTATCTCATGCCTTACTCCCTCAAAAATGAAAGCTATAGACAGCAATAGTTAGTAATATTAGTGACATTGATACTTGACTGATTTAACCAAGTACTTTGTAATTACTTGATAATGGTCTTCTGTGAGAATTAAACAGGGATAATGGCTCTAATATCATCCTGCTAAATGTTATAAAATGTGGGGTATTTATGCCTACACCCCGAAGTTCATTAAACTGACCTCATGAGAAGTTTAGTCAGCAAAACTTGCTGATAACTGGATCCACTGCTTCCAGGGAATAACAGCTTTAAAGGAGGCAGATCTGAATGATAATCTAAAATACAGTAGGAAAGTTTTCTCAGTGTAAAATTGATTATATTGTGTCAGTCCAAGCAGTCCCTATTTAAACTACCCATCTGCATAATTTCACTAGCTTGTTGAAATTGCAAGTGCTGGTCAGCAGTTCATGTGTATCTCCAGTGAAGGTGTTACAGGGTCTTCAACCTTTATCATAATTCTGTTTTTTAAACAAATTGAATATTATTTAACTGAAATTATGTTCTTTTTCTTTTTCATGGTTAATTTGATGTTTTTAATATGTTCAAAAAATAACCTTATTTTAACTGATTAGGCAAGATGCACAAAGAACAAAATAGAACATTTTAGGCTGGTTCATTTAATACAATCATTAGTTTGCAATTTTCATAGAATCATTTAGGTTGGAAAAGACCTTTAAGATCATCGAGTCCAACCATCAACCATGCCCACTAAACCATGTCCCCAAGTACCTCGTCTACATGCTTTTTGAATACCTCCAGGGATGATGACTCAACCACTTCCCTGGGCAGCCTGTTTCAGTGTCTGACAACCCTTTCAGTAAAGAAGTTTTTCCCAATATCCAATCCAAACCTCCCCTGCTGCAACTTGAGGCCATTTCCTCTCATCCTATCGCCAGCCGCCTGACAGAAGAGACCAGCACCCACCTCACTGCAACCTCCTTTCAGGTAGTTGTAGAGAGCGATAAGGTCCCCCCTGAGCCTCCTTTTCTCCAGGCTAAACAACCCCAGTTTCCTCAGCAGCTCCTCATAAGACTTGTGCTCCAGGCCCCTCACCAGCTTTGTTGCCCTTCTCTGGACACGCTCCAGCGCTTCAGTGTCTTTCCTGTAGTGAGGGGCCCAAAACTGAACGCAGTACTCAAGGTGCAGCCTCAGCAGTGCTGAGTACAGGGGGACGATCACTTCCCTGCTCCTGCTGGCCACAGTGTTTCTGATACAGGCCAAGATGCCCTTAGCCTTCTTGGCCACCTGGGCACACTGCCTGTTCATATTCAGCCGGCTGTCAACCAGCACCCCCAGGTCCTTTTCCGCCAGGCAGCTTTCCAGCCGCTCTTCCCTGAGCCTGTCGCATTGCATGGGGTTGTTATTGATTGATGTTATTGATGTTACTGATTTTATATCATAAATATATATACCATATTAATTTTATATCATAAATTGATTATATAATTTATTGGTTTTATTGATTTTTATCATTTTATATCATGATTGTATATCATTCTTTACAAATATATTAATCACTGCATGTCACTGAATAATAATTGTGTTCAGAACTGTAACTCAGGAGGAGAAACTAATACTCCTTTTATTTTAAAGGTTGTAACCTTCTATCCAGTGCTTAAAGTATAGGTAACTAACTTTTCTCATGTGCAAGTCCATTGAACATGAAAGACTTTGATTAAACTCTGAACTTTTCCAGCTTGAAGTAAAAAGAAAACAAACAACTTCCCCCTGCCCCCCAACCTTTGTGTTAGTTTGCCTTGGAAGTTATTAAATTCCTGGAGAGACAGATTTGGAAGAAAAACTGCTTTCACAGAACAAAATTATTTCCACTGAAAATATTCTGACCTCAAATATATATAGTTACAGATACCACATGCAAATTTCCAAGTTAATTTAGCTGGTAGGTTGACAGATATTCATGATTTGTACATGTGTGCATACACAGACACACACATGCACATATATAAAAGTCATAAATAAATAAAACTTAGGCTACAAACACAAATTTTATATCTAGGTATAGCCAATACATTTCCCCATTGAAAGGAGCATATTACTCGGTGGAAGAAAGATGAATTTTTCTGGTTTTTTTAATGCATACAGAGCTTTTCACGATTTACAGCTTTCAAAAAGTGTAGGGTTTTGTTTCTTCTTTAGTCTTGTCTTTACCTACTAAAAACTCTTTACCATTAAATTTTTTTTCCCCCACAGGCATTCACTTCCTGTTTCTGTAATGTCAGTTGCTCCAGTATTTTTCCTGCTTGTTTCTTCCTCTTTTCTTTTGCTGTGGTTTGTATTTGACCTCATCTCATTATAGCTATTTAAATTGGGAAGCTTTTTTTATCATCGTCCTGAACAATACTTAAAATGGTTAAGAGCCAGCTTTGGAATAATGCAGTTTTATTTACATGTTCTACCTATAAAACTTAAAGAGAAACAGAGCTGTCAATTTCGGCCAGTCTGTGTGTGCCATTGTGAAGAAAGCTGAGAGAGTCTTGCCCAAACTATTGTTTAGCCTTGATAGGAGATTTGTTTGTATGTGTTTGGGTTTGCATGTGGCATACTATTAGAACTGTATTTTATCAACAGTGGGGACCTAATACATACACATATTTTGTTTTAGACTGAAGGAAAAAGCCACACAAGTGCTGGGGACGCAATTTATGAAGTTGTCAGTCTACAAAGAGAATCTGCAAGAGAGGAAGAATTGGTCAGCCCAGCAAGTGGAGGAGGGCCTATGTCATCCCAGGAGGATGAGGCAGAAGAAGGTAAGAATAAACGAGAAATGAGCACATACAGTTCCCATAGATATTTCCATAGATAGTACTATTATATTTCTGCTGTTAACTTACTCATTTAATTCTTCCTATTTGTGTCTATTAGAAATACAATTGTTTTGGACAAAAAGATCACATATAACTTTCTACTAGCAGCAGTTCTTTAGTAATGGCATTTTTATCAAACCATTATTTGGAGTTCTTCCAGTAGCAGCAGCAAGCGTATGTCCATTTTTCTATGTGCTTCAAAATGTGTTACTGGTGCACTTGTGCTCTGCTTACAAGATAGAACACCTTTTCTGGCGGGCTTTTCTTCTGATCAGAAGCCATTTGCCTTGAATGTGCTGTTAAAGGACAGCATTGAAATGGGTTTTGAAATGGAGGGCTTTAAATGCCTGTTTGTAAAACAAAACAAAAAATATCCCAGACAGACTCATAAGGAGAATGCCCGCACCCCCAAAACTGTCTGCTTAGCATGTGATTCATTTTCCCTCATTTATAACTACAGCTTATCAAATTATCTCCTGGTTCAGTTGGGGATCATGTTGGGGATTGCTGCTGTTCATGGACCCAGTGTATTTGCTTGCTCCTTCCAAAGCTAACAGTACCTCAACGTCTTTCCCACTGGTGTTTTGTTTGTTTGTTTGGGTTTTGTTTTTTCTTGTTTTCTTGAAGGCCCTTGGCCTACTGTTGTCTCGTACTCTGAGGGTTAGCCCATTGCATTCAGAACAGGCTTTCTATGTGCCATTTTTGATCTGGATATCTGACCTACCAGAACTCACAGTTTTACAAAGTTATTCTTCAGATTTCTGGCACTGTTTTGTCAATACTATAAAAAGTCTCGCTTACGACAGTGGAAAAATTCCTTCTTGATTCTTATTTGTAGGTAAGTAGTTGGATATTAGTTTATGCAATACAAATCAGAACCCTGTGATTAACACTATCGGGAGCAGACAGGTATGGTTACATGGTTACTCTCTTCCAGTTACAAACAAAAAACCCACATATCCCAGGTCATACCAGCCTTACAAAACCCATAGCCAGGTGCTCTTTGGTGAGTTGAAAACTTTCTCCCAATTCCTGGGAGGGAGCAGGATGGGCATTGACTATCACTGTTACTCCCTCCTTAGCATCAAGTGCCACTTCTGAATAATACAAATACTATTTTCTTTAAAGGAGTGTTTATATTTAATTGGTATTTGGGATTGCTTTACTGTTCATAGCAAGGATTATTTCAGATTTGACCTTTGGGTCTTGCGGTTCAGTGTAGCGCATTTCAACATCTGTGGGTGTTCTTTTGCTTGCTGGATGTTTGAGTTGTACAGTCGGAATGTTTTCTGGAGCTTGTTTGATAGGATAGGGTTTAAGCAATTACTTGAATACTTTTTTTAATATTGCTTCTTACTGGGAAGAGTAAAGAGCTGTTCCAGAATTTGATGAGTGTAGCACAATTAGTAATAGCGTGGATACTGTCCTCTCGGTACTGTTAGAGAATGGCTTTATTTTATTATAGAGTAAAAGTATTTCATTGGGGTATGAACCTATGTTTAACTTTGGTTTAGCTTCCTAATGCTAGTTTCCATATTTTAAATGTAGATTACTTCCTAAGAGAAGACATTAAAAACATCATGATGTGGCTCTGTTCTCATGGAAACTGCATTTAGAGTTATCTGCCTAGAAGTTATCTATCCTAGTGGATATGCAGGTTAAATGAGTCATTTGCAGTTGTTCTAAATAAATCTCTTCATTCTTTTTCTTTCTTTTTCTTTTCAGGGTACTAATTATGATGATGGAAAAAAAACCCTTGAGTTTACAGTGTCTTGTGTTAGCCTTGGAAGAAGGCTTTTTCTTTAATGTTAAGAATGGTAGCTACCTGGCCTTACAGGTTTTTTTCTGCTTGCAACCTGACTAGGGCAGGTGTGCGTTATAAGGACTTTACTGTTTCATAGGCCAGAGGCTGGTATTACCGTTACAGATATTGA
>VYZV01022997.1:1756-11924 GCA_013401275.1 Pandion haliaetus
GGGGGGGTGGGGGGGGAGTGGTTTTAGGAGCTCCAGAAATAACCATTAATCTACTTGGGAAATACTTTAAT
Organism: Pandion haliaetus; assembly: GCA_013401275.1. Taxonomy (NCBI): domain Eukaryota; kingdom Metazoa; phylum Chordata; class Aves; order Accipitriformes; family Pandionidae; genus Pandion; species Pandion haliaetus. Next base: position 1,828 of record VYZV01022997.1, read on the forward strand.
TTCCTCTCAAGGTTATGGCAGATTGAAGAGCCAAAACAACAGCAAGAGAACATTATTACCTATCACAGGTAGTGACAGCATCTTTTGAAATCGAGTAACTAAAAGAGGAGTGATTCAAAATTCTGTCTATCACAATCTGATAACTTCGGGGATCATCAGGATTTTTAAAAAGCTGAGGGGATAATAAAGTGAGAAAGAACAAACAGCTTTTGATGTAGCTGTTTTTAAGAAATTTCCTGTTTGGCCCTTGCACTGTTGCCGTTTTGTTGCTTATTCATCTGGGCACCAGTAACGCTGCCAAGAGAGATGTAGAACAGATCCAGAGTGATTGCAAAGCCCTGCGGACAAAAGTGAAGAACTTGGGAGCCCAGGTATTCTCTTTGATTTACAGGTGAAGGGGAAAGCTTCAGGTAGTAGTGGATGCATCCTGTACGTTCACAGATGGCTGTACCACTGGTTTCAAAGGCAGCTTTTTTACTTCAGTAGCCATGGATCCCTTATTAAGGACTGCTACTGAGAAATGGGTTTCATTTGAAAAAGTGGGGTGGGAGCATGTTTGCCAGCAGGTATGCACTTTGCTGACAAGGACTTGAAATTAGGATTATCAGGGAATGGTGAAAACAACTTGCAGTCAAATGAAGGCACAAAGTGCTACATGTGTGGTTCAGCACTAGCATTGAGAGTGCTGTTGGGAATTACAAAACCGCTTGGAAAGGTCTAACCTCAAGTGCCTTTACACACTCACATGCAGCCTGGGAAACAAGTAAGAGGAGCCAGAGGTCCACATGTGGGATTAGACAATCATAGCATATGGGATAGGTCATGTTCCTGGTGTTCTGTGATGGGTGGGAAGACACCTTCTGAGAAAGATAACCAGGAAAGAAGAGAGGGGACTTGACCTTTGTGTGAAGAAAGAGCTTGCATAAATACGTGTTCCCTCTTACAGAGCAGGGTAGCAGGATGGTTGAGAACTTGTTCAAGAGGCTGGAGAGGGTGACATCGCAGTGGGATGAGAAAGTGAACAAAATCTTCCTTAAGCAACTTGAGGAAGTCTCCAGAGAGCAGACCCTGGTTCCTGTGCAAGACTTGGACCTCCCTGATATTTACAGGAAGGGCAGCAATCCAGGAGGCTTGTGCAGAGTTCTGGGAATGACTTCTAACATAGCTGCTAGGTGGGCAATCAGGGTGCTGCTTTCCTAAATCTGATTCTTGCAGGCAGGGCAGAGGGTGTGATAACCAGCGGCAGCCTTGGCTGTAGCAGTTGTGAAATAGTTGAGTGCAAGGCTCTAAGGGGTGTGGGGAAGGCAAGCAGCAAAGTACACACCTGAGGTTAGGCAACAGTAGCACGGAAGACAGTCTGATGTTTGTAACATGCCATAAACACCCGTTGGCTGTCTAGTACAAATCATCTTCTGGGGTGAATCAGCAAGACTGTGTTATGCAAGATATGAGGATAATTATCTGCTTGGCATTATTAAAGCTGCAGTTGAAGTGCTCTGCCCAGTTTTGGCTACTGCTTTAAGAAAGATATGAGAGCTTAGCCACAAAAATAGGAGTATATAAATATAGGTGGGTATATGGCTTGAATGAATTGGGTGCTTTTAGAAAAGAAACAAAATTAATACAGAATGCATGTTCTGAAATAGCTAATGGGCAGTTCAAGGATAGCCATCAATGGCTCATGGTTTACCAAGAACAGAATAAGCTGTCTCACTTTGCAACAGGGGAGATTTAGGTTAGGTGCAGATTAAAAACAATATTAGATTGCTTAAGCCCTGGGACATTATAACTTGGAAAGCTGCAGAATCACCAAAGTAATGGTTATATCTCTAATATGACAAGTTGTCAGTAAAAACACTGATTTTTTTTCTGGTTATCAGTACTATGAATTGATAACTTAAGTAATTACATCAGCTTGTATGGACCCTTTCAGAAACAGTGTGGCCAGCAGGAGCAGGGAAGTGATTGTCCCCCTGTACTTGGCACTGGTGAAGCCGCACCTTGAGTACTGTGTTCAGTTTTGGGCCCCTCACTACAGGAAAGACATTGAGGCGCTGGAGCGTGTCCAGAGAAGGGCAACGAAGCTGGTGAGGGGCCTGGAGCACAAGTCTTCTGAGGGGCGGCTGAGGGGAACTGGGATTGTTTAGCCTGGAGAAAAGGAGGCTGAGGGGAGACCTTCTCGCTCTCTACAACTACCTGACAAGAGGTTGTAGTGAGGTGGGTGCTGGTCTCTTCTGTCAAGTAACTAGTGATAGGATGAGAGGAAATGGCCTCAAGTTGTGTCAGGGGAGGTTTAGATTGGATATTGGGAAAAATTTCTTTCCTGAAAGGGTTGTCAGGCATTGGAACAGGCTGCCCAGGGAAGTGGTGGAGTCACCATCCCTGGAGGTATTCAAAAAGCGTGTAGACAAGGCACTTCAGGACATGGTTTAGTGGGCATGGTTAACGGTTGGACTCAATGATCTTAAAGGTCATTTCCAACCTAAATGATTCTGTTCTATTCTATGATTCTATTTTTGACTTGAACTGTGCCAGTGCATCAGTACCTGAAAGTCCACTCTCATGTAAATTTCAAGCTGCCTATTAAGAAAAAACATTTTTAACACTTTGTCTAGTATCAGCTTAAGTACTTCATCTTTCTTGGAAAAAAACCCATTGGTTTGTATCTTTGCATGTGAACAGTTTCAAGTCATGGTCCCCTCAGTCCAGTGGAATAAAAAGTATTAATTTTTGGTTTTAAATGAAAGCTGTTTTTTTGCATGTTCATTCAGTTTATATTGGCTTATGAAATTTAAATCTTAGTGTTGAAGGTGCAAAAGCTGTGCAAAACTCAACAGGAAGAATGGCTCAAAGGGTAGGGTGAATCCAGTCATGTTTTGAATCTAATTATACACAGCTTTTTAAAAAAAGAGGCGGCAAATCTTTTTGGTGTTTTTTGTTTTGGTTTGTTTTTTTTCTCACTTCAAAATGTGTAGTCTTAGAAGTATTCTGGAGTTGTATAGTTATCTGCCCCATATAATTTGTGCTGTTTTGCTGGAAACAAACAGCAATGGTTTAGTTCTTGTCCTCTACGTAACCTTACATATTGGGAGTACTAAATGTGTGGTGCACCTATGTTTTGGTTAGCTTATGTCTGTTTTTTCCTTGGAAGGAAATTCTTTTTAAGCAATCAAAATAACTTTTTTTTTTTTAACTCCTGGCAATATCCTGACAAATATAAATAAACTATTTAGACATACTATGAGATCATCAGGTAACATGAAATGGTGCTTAAAAAGATAACTGTACAGATTTTTGTTATTTTCAAAATGCTGCTGGTAAGTACTTTTTGTATGCCCAAGTAGACCAATCCAGCTATTGAGTATTGTGATTACTGTCCAGCAGATGGAAACAGGAAATAAAGCAAAATGTTGTAACATCACCAGTATAAAAAGGAAAATGCCTGTAACTGTATCAGTGTGTTTTGTCTCCCAGCAGATGGTGATAGCCTTCTCACTGCCTGGGCTGAAGTTTGGTTTGTTCTCTTGATATGTCTTTTTCTACCACTGTTTAAAATGGGCAAAGAGTATTGGTGGGATTGCCTTATGTCTTAATTTCCTTACTTCATTGTTTCCCTCTCCTCACTGAGGTATAGTGCAGTTTTTTGCTCTATTCTTTTCTATTAGATGGGTTTGGCCTGCAGGTAGGAGAAAAGACTTTAAGGATGGAAATCATGTGTTATATTTGTATTCCTGAGCTTGTTCGTGATATGCTACTGTATTAATTATAAAGAACTAACTACTGAAATCATATTCATCATCATCATAAAAAAAATATGCAAGTAATGAAGAATCAGTCATAAGACTTCTAAAATAATTGCAACTGCTTGCAAAAAATGTGAAATCAAATGTAAATTGGCAATAATCTAAAAATATTAGGAAACTAAGATAAATAGAAACCTACCATACAAACAACAGTGATAAGTTGGCAATTAATATTTCCCTTTCAAAAATAATTCAGTAGACTACATATAAAAACATACTTTCATAAAGCAGGAATCTGTTCAGCTTTTCTTTATTTTTGCACTAACATTGTGTTCAATTTTGAACAGTATGTCCAAGCCAACATAAAAATATTGAAGGAATTCAGAAAGTGAAATAGGGTTGTGAACTAAGCGGCAGAGTTAAACAAATGTCATTATTAGAGACTTTTAGCATCCCAGTAGTTAATCTAGTGTACTAAGTTTAGTGAATTGTACTATCACCTATTTAATGTAGTACAGACAGTTAACTAAGAGCAATTTTGCATGTTTAGAAAAAGTTTCTTGACTAATTTGTATTATAAAGGAGTCTATTCCATCACAAGCGATAGGAGCCCCCCATTTAGGATTAAAACTAAAAAACAAAAACTCTTTGGACTAAGAGTAAATTGTCATTATTGAGAAGCACACTTGTTAGCAATTACTCAGTCCTTAACAGTTGTTGCAAAAGTAGCTGGCTTTATTTTCTAATTAGATTGTTCTGTTCATGAGCTGACCTTACTTGCTGTTTGAATGTTATGGGGGTTTTCTTGTTTGTTTTCAGTTTTGATCAGCTCAAAACGGCTGTTGTGAATTTGAAGAAACAAGCCAATAAGAAAAATGAGGGGAGTCTAGCTTATGTGAAAGGAGGTCTCAGCACATTTTTTGAAGCACAAGATGCTCTGTCAGGTAAAGATGCTTTGCGCTTACTAAATACAGTATAGAAGAAAAGACAGTATCTGCATGTATGGTTGAATTTTTAATATTAAAAACATCGTTTTTCTTCGCAGTCTCTTCTAAAAGCATATAATCTCAAAATCTTGGTCACAAGGTGGGACTGGCTAGCTGATTGTTGTGGTATATTTGCAAAAGATGGCTCCAAGTGTATCTTACAAGAATTGGAGGTATTTGAAACTGCTTAGACCACAAATCCAGAAAAGAGAAGAAATGTTAATTTTATGATGCCTTATCCTGTAGTCAGACTGTAATATTTATGTGAATATTCAGTACACTCCGAGCTGGGAAAACAAATGGCCTTTATATTCTGCTTGCTGTAGGGAAAATGCAACACGCCAGTGAGATTAGCTTAATTGTCTGTGCCATTTTTATATGTATCTTTACATTTATTTTATATATACACATGCACACTCTTAAAGCATAAAATATGTTTCAGCTAAAAGCTCGTTGTGGGCTGCCATAGTCCTGTCTAGTTCTGGACTGTGCTGGATAAGAAAGTGACAGTGCTAAGTCATCGCCAATAGGTTTGACATTTACCACTATGCTGCTCTTCATAGCTACTGTATGCTGCAGGATTATCACTCCTCATCATTGATCCTGTGTTATGGGTACCATGGAGTAAGAAAACTTGTATCTACTTATAGCCTCAGCCAAGCTAGTGCTTCTGTTGGCTTTAGGAACACTGCTTTGGAGAAGTACCAGTTTTCTCTCGACACACTTGTAGGCCACTCACTAACTGATAGCCACTTCCATGTGTCAGGGAAAAGGGAAGGTAGTTCTGTCTCACCTGGTGGCCCACCTGTATTACTGCCCCAGGCAGATTAACCCATGACCTGCCCTTCAGATGACAACATTTTCAAAAGTGGTTGATGGCTTTTGGCTACCTGCCTAACTTGGTAATTTTTAAGAGGAGAACTTTTTTCCACAAGTGCAAATATACGTGCTTTGGTAAGGAAGACCTCTTCCTGAGACATCTGAAGATTCTTCCTGTGAAGAATCTTAACTCCTAAACATCTTTATTACCCCACCCAGAACTGACCTATTACTGATCAGTTTTGGAAAACCTTGGCCTAAATCTAGATAGGTTACAGAAGAGAAGTATTAAAGGGTTTAGTGGAAATACTGAAGAATGTTGTGGTAGTCATAGGAAAAGACACCAAGAAGAATCAGTATTTGGCATTCTTTAACTTTTTAAGCTGAGTTTTTATTAAATGCTAGGAAAAATTGTAATAGGCTATTTCTTTGTAAGTCTTAAATATCTTGAAAATGTTGAAATCCTAGTTTTTCTTAAATACTTCAAAAACATAAATAATCCTGAATGAATATTGAAATGTGATTTTCCCCCCAACCCCCAACAACCAAATCTGCATTGCATATAGAGTATTGTCGTGGTTTCAGGTTCAGCTCAGTTGGTAACAAAGCACCACGAAGCCGCTCGCTCACCCCCCACCCCCTCGCCTGGCCACCTTGGGATGAGGAGAAAATACAAAGGCAGGCTTGTGGGTCGAGACAAGGACTGGGAGGGATCACTCCCCACTTACGGTCACGGGCAAAAGACAGGCTCAACTTGGGGAATAAACCAAATCAATTTAATTTACTACAAATCAAAACAAAAACAAAACACAAGGGTATTAGGAAGGGAAACCAAACATCAGAACAACCTCCCCCCACCCCTCCCGCCTTCCCGGCTCAGTTCACTATCGATGTTTTCTACCTCCTCCCCTGGCGGCGCAGGGGAATCCGGGATGGGGGTTGAGTCAGCTCGCCACACATCGTCGTTGCCGCTTCTCTCCTCAGGGGGGAAGATTCCTCTCTCGTTCCCTGCTCCAACGTGGTTCCTTTCCGCGGGCTGCNCCTTCGGGAGCCTCCACTCCACCGTTCACCCCCATGGGCTGCAGGGCCATCAGCCTCCTCAGGCGCCTCCTCCTCCCCCTCCACTTCCAGGACTCCAGTATCGGCAGCGATGTTCCTTTCAGGTTTTCCAACCCCCACACTACCGGTTCCCCTTCTTAAATATGTTTTCCCAGAGGCGTTACCACCGTCACTCCCCGCCTAGAGGCGGGTCCGACATTTTGGCGCGCGCGTCCGACATTTTGGGGCGGTGAATTCTTTATCTTTATCCAACATTTTGGGGCGGCGAATTCTTCCAGCAACTTCTTAAAGGGGCTGCTTCTGCAGCCCCCCTCCCCTGCCACCAAGGAAAACCGCGCCACACAAACCCATAACAAGTATCAAATAACAGATTCAGAGTTCTGTTTCCAAATGATTGCTGCTATGGATAAAAAGTAGTGCTGGCAGACATGTGTTATCCTGTAAGATTATTTTTTGGACCAGCAAAGACTTAGTAGGATTTACAGAAAGCTAATGCAAACCATAAATGTTGTGAGGTTTTAGAAAGACTGAACACAACTGAGTGATTTTTCTCGTCCTGTTTATTCAAGTGTAGGCTTCTGGCCTTTGGAGACTCATTTCCTGATAAATTAAGAGGTTGGAGAGCAAGTAGGAATGTGAAAAATATTAATAAAATGATGATAGGGAAAGCAAACTCATTTATTTCATCAACTACTATGTTCTCAATTTTAAAAAGTTATAATAGCTGTAATATTGTCTTGCATCTCTTATCTTTATCAGAGTGTTATTTTTACCTAAAATTAGTTATCAGTGCAGTCCTTCAGATAAATGATGAACTCAAAACTTGGGATAAGTCATGTGGTTCTTGGTGCCACTTTTTATGTGTAACCAAAATGGCTTGTGTTTTGTCTTCCTCCCAGTGATCCCCTTAAGTACTCAAAAGGAAGCAGACTTGTAGCTTATGTTGTTAAAAACAGTGAATTGAAATAGTACTAAGAAAGAATGGCCTTGATGCTGCTGTAGAAGAAAATTAGAAACTTGAAGTCTTAATCTCTTATTAATTCAAAGCTGTAACACTGGAGTTCAAGGGACTTACAATATTGTACTTAGTTTTTAAATTCGGAAACCAAATTCTTAATGCGGATGCAGTGCAGGTCCCAACTGCCTTCTATAGCATTTCAACATGCATTTCTCTGTTGAAATTTCCTATTAAATGCACGTGCAGAAGTGTTTTTAATTCTTTTTGGTAAAAGGACCCAACCCTTATTGCATAGGAGTTTCAGCTTTGTAATGCAGAACTGCTTATTTGCCCTTTCTTCCTCCTTATGCAGAATATTTTTGAGGCAGTGTAGCTGGGAAAATTGTGTGACTTTTGAAAGACTTGAACCTGTGATAGATACAGTCAACAGCTAAGATGGATGTGGAGAGGCTTCCAGTAGTAGCAAGAAAAAAAGGTATCTTTTGACGCCATCATGCCAGATGTCAAAGCTTTTCTCCAGAACATTTGATCACTACAGTTTTCTCAAAGAAAAAGATTACAAGTATTAAGCATAAGCATTATTAGCATTGTCCTAGGGAAACAGCTCAGATACAAAATTAAAAAAACCCAACCCAACCAAATAACAAACCCCATTAATTCTTAGGCATGCAATTACAGAATTCAAGCTCGTTAACAGAAGAACATTAAATTAAAAATCCTATTTTCCTCTGGCTATACAGTATTTGTGCAAGGGGATATAATGGCACTTTTCTATTCTTACATATGTAAGGGTGAATTTGCGTGTCTTCTTTTAAAAAGGTGCAACTAGAATCTGTGTGCACTTAAACAAAGCTACATGAAGAATAGTTTATATTTGAAAGCTGCAAGATTGTTTCAGCACAAAATCTTAGGGACATAGCCTTGGTTCTGTAAACTTTCATTATTTGATGCTGAGCATACAACTGTCACAGATGAAAAGTGACTTAAGGGAAAATCTTTACTGAACGCATCTAGTCTGTCTTCCAATGTGATTTAAATTTACTGAGCTGCTTCATTTTGGTTTGGATTCCTTTGGGAAGATTTCTAAAACCTAATGCATTTTCTCAAGATACATTTTTGTTGATGGGCAAAAATTTAGGCTGTCAGTTGTCCCCTCAGATATTCTAGAACACATCTTCCAGCCCCAATGGTTATGCTTTATAAACTTCAGGTCTGTTCCATTGTTGTTGTAGAGCAGACCTTTCTGTGTAGCTATTTCTCCTAGGTTTCCCCAAATTGATACAGGATGTTACTTTTTGTGGGAGGCTAACTTTAAGAGGTATAATACTTGCCTTAACAGGTACTTCATATTAATGTATTTGCACATCTGTTTATACCTGCTTTAACTCATACAGATTTAACAGTGTTTGTTTCAAATACACGAACTTGATCTGGAAACCCTGAATTACTGATGATGGTGCAGGTTTTTTATTAGTTGGGATCAGTAAGATCAGTCTTACCTTAAGTGTGCTGTCAGACTCTTTTACACGTTTAAATGAATATTAATACTTTCATGAGGAAGCAACAAAACCCATAAAAAGCTATCCCCAGATTTTTATTGTATTTTGTGATTTAGAAACTGTTTACTAAGAAAATAAGAGGTCAAGCAGGCCAGAAGCCTTGCTTGTTTGGTTTAATTTCTTGGAAAATAGAATTGCCTTATCAGATCCTCATGACTCTCTGCCCATTAGCAAGGCTGACAGTTTGACAGTGACTTTGCTGCAAAGATGTTCAACAGGAAGTTTGTTTCGTCAGCTGAAGGGAGCTATAAACTGAGCTGAGGGGAACTAGGTTCACCTCAACTTGACCCGCTTGTCAACAACGGGGAGTTCAGCTGATTTATTTCCCATGATTCTAATTGCAACCTAGAAAGTAGCATTTCTAAAAGGGCTGCTGTATATATGCTTGTAGGCAAGTCATGTTTTATTGTCATGAGTAAGTCATGTCCCACACGGAAGTCTTTGGAAATTTAGCAAATTAACTTACTTTGAATATACTTTTTCAGAAGTATTCTTACAAAGAGCCTTAGGCTGCAGAGTTTCTTTTTATTTAAGTGAAAGGAGAAAGATAGGGAAATGACCACTTCAGTTGCTCAATTATGCAAAAGCATGCAAGTATGACATCTATATTGGCAAGTAAAACATGTTGTCTTTTGAAACAGATATGTTGAACAAATTTGAGATTTAGATTTGACTCTCTAGTTTGCCATGGCAACAGTTCTTCTTGTGCAGTTACAACTACAAACACATTTTACATGATTTTCAGAAAAAAAATCTATACAAAAGAAGCACTGCTGGCTATTACAGCACTACTGCTTTTTTTCCATTTCCATTCCTGTTCAGATGTGTGGCCTCTGGGAATGCCAGTATGATGGAGAACTTGGACTGTAGTTGGCCTTTCGTCTAATGCCTTACTTAATGCATAAGCTAGGGTAATGTTTACCCGGCTGAAATGATCCTATATCTGGTCAATGCCTGGGTTTTGGGTTTTTTT